>PVLC010039267.1:0-14376 GCA_004027655.1 Graphiurus murinus
GGCCAAGACTGAGGAGGTTTACACATGTGGGGACTGAGGTGGCCGAGGCTGAGGAGAGTTACACATGTGGGGACTGAGGTGGCTGAGGCTGAGGAGAGTTACACACGTGGTGGCTGAGGAGGTTTGCACACGTGGGGACTGAGGTGGCTGAGGCTGAGGAGAGTTACACAGGTGGGGACTGAGGTTGCTCAGGCTGAGGAGAGTTACACACGTGGGGGCTGAAGCTGAGGAGAGTTACACACGTGGGGTCTGAGGTGGCCGAGGCTGAGGAGAGTTACACAGGTGGGGACTGAGGTGGCTGAGGAGAGTTACACACGTGGGGGCTGAAGCTGAGGAGAGTTACGCATATGGGGACTTTGCTAAGCTGCTCATGGAGACCATCCCATCTCTGATGAGGGAGAGTACCCATGTAGGGGTCACTGGAACCTTGGTTTCCCATAATGAGATTTCTTTTGAGAATGTGACTCCTGAGGGACCTCCGAGCTGGTTTTGGCCAGGCGCCGTAGTGCATGGGTGTGCTGGCTTCTGGTGCCAACCTTGGTTTGGATGAGTGTGAAGGATCCTTGCAGGTATGTCCCGTATGTCTGGTGCAGCTGTCCTGTCGGCTCTCCTCATACACACTGCATGAAGCACAGAGTTGTATGACCCCCCCCCCCCCGCCACACACACACAGGCCAGGTGAATAGGTGAATTTAAATAGCACTTGGTAGCTGGATGTGGTGGTGCACACTTGTAATCCCAGTACTTGGGAGGCTGAGACAGGAGGATCCGGGTTTACGGCCAGCCTCAGCTACTTAGTGAAGTTCTCTGCAACTTAGTAAGACCCTGTTTCAAAATAAAGAATAAAAAATGGGCCGGGCGTGGTGGCGCATGCTTGTAATCCCAGTACTTGGGAGGCTGAGACCAGAGGATCTGGATTCTCAGCCAGCCTCAGCTATGTAGTGAAGCTCTCTGCAACTTAATGAGACCCTGTTTCAAAATAAAGAATAAAAAATAGGGCTAGGAGTGTAGCTCAGAGGTAGAATGCTCCTGGGTTCCATTCCCAGTACCACACACACACACAAAAGAAAAATGGGACTGGGGCTGTAGTTTGGAGGTAGAATGCCCCTGGGTTCAATTCCTAGTACTGCAAAATAAATAAATAGATAGATAGATAGATAGCGCTTGGCAGGGGGTTGGGGGTGTTGCTCAATGGAAGAATGCTTGCCTAGCATGGACAAGGGTCTGGGTTTGATCCTCAGCATCACAAAAACAAAAAACCCTTTAGCCAGGCATGGTGACACACACTTGTAATCACACTTGGGAGGCTGAGACAGGAGCCTCGGGAAGTAGTGAGACTCTCATCAACCTAGTGAGACCCTGTTTCAAAATAAAATATATCTATATGGCTGGGGGCGTAGCTCAGAGGTAGAATGCCCCTGAATTCAACCCCCAGTACCACGAAAAACAAGTAAATAAGTAGCTCTCGGTAAAGGTGTAACTTGTTAGGCTCTCTTAAGGAAAACTGAGTCGGCCAGAGCCCTGTTTGCTCTGTGCTGCTCAGACACACCTGCAGATAGGATCGAGGCAGTAAGCACACCCCGCTTGCCCTGTGTTTGATGAACTCCTTGCTGTTCTCTGGGAAAATTGAGGAAAGATGGAACTAAAAAGAATCCTTGAAATCGTGCCCTGTGAGATTTTGTGCCGAGCGTTTGGTGGCTCCGAGCGTTCGTGGGAAATGAGCGTTCTTCTTTTCTCTGGGCCACTTGAATCCTAATGAAACGCTCTTGGCTTTACAAGCTCCTCTGTAAAACGCTTGCAGTGTGTTCGGAAAGAAAGCACAGCCCACCTCTGAGCGTGCCAGCATGCAACTTTAAAGAGAAGCCGTTTACATTATTGTGCCCAGGCCTGGCATTTAACCAGTCAGTGAGAGCAGCCAGGGGCGCTAGCGTTCTGGACAGTTCTGTTCTGTTATAGCAAGATATCTGAAAGGGAGAGAGAAAAGAGAAAATAAGTTTTTTTGGTGCTGGAGGTGGAGCCCAGGGCCCCATGTGTGCGAAGTACATGCCCCGGCACTGAGCCAGACCCAGGCCCCAGTTCAAAGCTGTGCTTCCCATGAAGGTGCCTCCTCAGGTGACCTTGCGCTCCTGGTCTGGGACCCCAGGGAGAGGCGCAAGTTTCCTGGCTCTGTCTACTTTCCTCCACAGGAGGCACCAAGCCTCTCCAGGGCTGGCAGGTTGGCTGAGTTGTGAGATTTTGTGATGCTTTCAAATAGTTTGTTCTTCTTTCTACTTGGCTGTTTCTGCAACATGCATGGACATAAATATAGGGCATTTTCCCTCTGAAATCTAAGCCCAGTGTCTTCATCATCATTTGCTGAAAAGTGGAAAGGTTCTGCACTTCTTGCCCCAGAGGTTGTTGTTTTTTTTTTTTTTAACTTAAATGATTGAGACCAAATCTTGTGTTCTCCTGTGTTGGAGACTGAATTGTGGTACTAGGAAGAATCTGTCCAGTGCTTCAGCCACTGCCAAGTGGGTCCTTGTGTGGGAGGACCACCGCCTCGGGGGCAAGGCCAGGCTCTGGGGTATGTTGGGCCGACCTGCACCTTCCTCTGCCTGGGTGTGCACACACTCGAGTGTGTACTTGGGCAACCTGTACACACAGCTGGGCCCTCTCAGAGGACTTCGATGCTGCCCATTTGGGTGTGGCTGCTGGGCTGTGGGGCATCCTCCAGGTTGCTAAAAAGGGCATTGGCGGTGGACTTGGGCCACTGCTGCCCAGTGGAGGGGGCAGGAGTATTGAGATATAGGCCTGTACATCTGACCATAGACGGCAAGTCATGTTTGTTGTTAGGGTTCAGATCTCCTTCAGGGATCAGGGTGCAGGAGGAAGGCTGGACAGCCTCTGCTGACCCTTTTGTAGCCCAGGCGTCCTGCATGCTCCTGCTGGTCAGCCCTTCTGCAGCCAGGAGGGAGGCAGGGCTCAGCCATCTTCTTGCATGCACTGAATAGAACGTAGTGGGCTTTCAAGAAATATTCACTTAAAATTTTTTTAAACTAATAGACTGCACACCGTGAAATTTTCATCAAAGCCCAAGACCCCACCCAAGGACTCCACTCGTCAGCCCTTGCTTCTTTGTCCTCTGGTTCCCCTTTCCTGCCTTATTCTTGGCTAGTCAGGCTGAAGCTGGTTGGTCATATAGATCTTCCCAAAGAACCAATTTTTGGTTATATAACCTTTTTCTGTTTTTCTCCTGTTGTCCTTGCATTGGTTTCTGTTCTTTCAGAAACTTCCTGCTTGCTCCTTGATTAGGGTTTACATTGCTGTCTTTTCTCATTTCCAAAGGTAAACTTGTAGAGTTGAGACCTTCTCTCCCACAAGTGTCTTACTGCCAGTTTCTCCTTAAGCACTGCTTCAACATATCCCACAGTTTTTAATACGTGTGTTCTCATTTTCATTGAATTAAAAATATTTTGCAATCCAGTACTTGGGAGGCTGAAACCAGAGGATCGGCATTCACGGCCAGCCTCAGCTACTTGGTGAGGCCCTCCACCACTTAATGAGACCCAGTTTCAAAATAAAGAATAAAAAATAGAACTGGAGGTATAGCTCATAGGTAAAATGCCCCTGAGTTCAATCTCCAGTACCGCAAAAAAAAAAAAAAAGTGTAGCCAAGGGCTATGGCACAGGCATATAATCCCAGTACTTAGAAGGCTGAGACAGAAGGATCACATGTTCAAGACCAGCCTTAGCAACTTAGTGAGGCCTTCAACAACTTAGTGAGATCTTCTTTCAAAAATAAAAAATAATAATAAAATAGGGCTGAGGTTGTAGCTTAGAGATAGAATGTCCTGGGTTTAATCTCTAATGCCACAATATGTGTGTGTATATTGCAATTTCTTAAGTTCATGAGTTATTTAGAAATGTTCAATTTCCAAATATTTAGAATTTCTGTTATAGATTTCTGTTTAATTTTAGGTGCTTAGGGAACATATTTTATAAGTAGCTCAGGCTGGCCGTGAACCCAGATCCTCCAGTCTCAGTGTACCAAGTACTGGGATTATAAGCGTGCGCCACCACTCCCAGCTCTTAGACTCTGTTTGAAAATAAAAAAATAATATACCCCCTGCAACTTAGTGAGACCCTGTTTCAAAAATAAAGAATGAAAACATAGGACTGGGGGTGTAGCTTAGAGGTAGAATGCCCCTGAGTTAAGTCTCCAGTACCACACACACACACACACACACACAAAAAAGGACTGGGAGTGTAGCTCAGCGGTAAAATCCCCCTGTACTCAATCCCCAGTACAACAAAAAATTAAAAGTTAAAAAAAAGATAAAGTGGATTTCTTCTAGGTGTGGTGACACATACCTGTAACCTCAGTACTTAGGAAGCTTAGATAGAAGGATCAAGGTTTTAAAACCAGCCTCAGGAATTTAGTGAGACCCTCAGCAACTTAGTGAGACCTTGTTTCAAAATAAAATAGATCTGAGGGATGTAGCTCAGAAGCAAAGTGCCTCTGGGTTCAATCCCAAGTACTGCAAAAAAAAAAAAAGAAGTGAATTTCTTGCAGATGATCTTGCTTTTTAAAAATCTGGTCAAGCGGGGCGTGGTGGTGCACGCTTGTAATCCTAGCATTTGGGAGGCTGAGACCAGAGGATCCGGGTTCGCGGCCAGCCTCAGCTACCTAGTGAGGCACTCTGCAACTTAGTGAGACCCTGTTTCAAAATAAAGAATAAAAAATAGGGCTGGGGGTATAGCTCGAAGGTAGAATGCCCCTGAATTCAATCCCCAGTATCGAAAAAAAAAAAATCTGGTCAGTTCTTGTCATTATTGGTATGTTTAGAATATTTCTACTTAAAGCTATAGGTTAAAATCTGCATCTTGCCAGTTATTTTCTATTCCTTCTTGTTTCTTTTTCTCCCTTTTCCTACCTTTTGGGTTAATTGATCCGTTTTTTTGTTTGTTTGTTAGTTTTGTTTGCGGTATTGGGGTGGAACCCAGGAGCATTCTACCTCCGAGCTACACCCCACAGTCCTATTTTTTATTCTTTATTTTGAAACAGGGTCTCACTAAGTTGCAGAGGGCCTCACTAAAGAGCTGAGGCTGGCCGCGAACCCGGATCCTCCTGTCTCAGCCTCCCAAGCACTGGGATTACAAGCATGCGCCACCATGCCTGGTTTAATCAGTTTTTATGATTCAATTATATCTTCTGTATTACTATTTTAGAACTGTTTAAATATTTCATACTGCTTTCCCCTAGGACCTAGACCATATGTATTTAAATGACTTTTAATCTACCTCCAGGTACTAGACTGCCCCTTTGTCTAGGCTGAGGTTGTCTAGTAATTTTTTTTTTTTTTCAGTAGTGGGATGGAACCCAGGGGCATTCTACCTCTGAGCTACAGCCCCAGCCTTACTTTTTTATTCTTTATTTTGAAACAGGGTCTCACTAAGTTGCAGGGGGCCTCACTAAGCAGCTGAGGCTGGCCTCGAACCAGGATCCTCCAGTCTCAGCCTCCCAAATGCTAGGATTACAAGTGTGTGCCACCACGCCCAGCCCTGAGGTTGTTTTAATGTAGATCCTCCATCTTTGGTGTTGTGTCCTCATGTTTTACATCACACACTCCATGAACACGAAGTTTGTCATAGTCTTATCATAGACCAGGGGTCTCATGCTCCCCTACCCCAGTCACTGAGATATACCCCAGTCCTCCCTTTTTGTTTTGAGAAAGGGTTTCACTAAGTTGCCCAGGCTGAACTAAAACCTGGGATCCTCCTGCTCAGCCTCCTGAGTAGCTGGGATTAGCTTGTGCCACCACGCCCGCCCCCTGCTTTTCCCCCCTGTGCTCCCCCTTGGTCTCGGCCCCGCCCAGGGGGGCATTATCCGTGGCTGTGGAAATGCAGAGTATCGACTTGCTTTTTGCACAGTGAGGACTGCACCACAGGGGCGCATCCTCCTAAGCACGCGTGTTCGGCCTGCATTCCCCAGAGGCCGTGATGCGCCTGCTCCATGCCTGTCTGCCTCTCCTCCTGGTGGGCAGGCTGCTGCCCTGCCCCCACAGTACCCATGGAGCGTATTTCTCCCTGGTCAGCATCTCTGTGCAGTCACGTTCTGGTAACATGGACATCTGCGGATGGGAAAGCACTCTTAGGGAGCGTTTCCATAAGAGGTGTAGTTCCAGGAATGAGCTCGGAAACTTGAGGTCTGAGTGGGGTGGCTGTGACTTCCACCTCAGCTGCAGCCCCGCTTCAGGCTCGGTGGCTGGTGCTGCTGACGGGAGCGCGGGCTCAGCAGGGTGGATTCCCAGGGCCTGTCTACACGGAACCAGGCATGGACTTGCGGGAGCTATGTCTGGCCTGGACATGACATGCGTTCACAGCACACCTTCTCTAAGCTGGGATTCTGAGGGCATGTCACACTCCTTGAGTGTGCGGTTCTGATTCCCAACCCTCGGGCAGACTGCCTCTTCTCCCTGTCTCAGCGCCTGCCTCCCGCCAGGGCGGCCCCTGCTCACTTTCTCTGTGCTCATCCTTGTCTTCCAGTTGTGGCGTTCTTGGTGGCTTTGCATCAGAACAAGCAGTTGATTGGTGACCGGGGCCTGCTGCCCTGCAAGGTGTACTTGAAGAACGTCCAGCAGTACTTCCACGGGAGGGTCGGCTGGGACGCCTGGAGCTACGCGCCGACCGTCATCTGGCTGCTGGACTGGTCGGACATGGACTTCAACCTGGACCTCCTGGCTTTTCTCGGATTGGGCGTCTCGGCCTTCGTCCTGATAACTGGCTGTGCCAATATGATTCTCATGGCTGCTCTCTGGGGCCTCTACCTCTCCCTCGTCAACGTGGGACAGGTCTGGTAAGTAGAAGCAGGGGCTCCGCGTTCTGCGCCGTCACTGGCACCATGTGGCTGTCGTACTGTCAGCACACCACAGGGTCTCCTGGGAGCTGGCGAGGCGAGGTGAGCTTTCTTCTCATACTGACTCAGAGGCGTGTTGGCGTGAGCTCGGGCAGCGGTGGAGGCTGCTGTGGCCAGCGCATGGTGGCCTTTCTCCTTGGGAATTAAACCATGGGTTCTGCTGCGGGGCGGCGTGTCCCTGTTTGAGACCATGTTGTCAGCCTGCGGAGCGTGGGAGCGTGACGGGTGGGAGAAGTGCAGGAGACATCGCCGTGGCTGCTGGGAGCCCTGGGAGGGAGGGGCGTGACTGGCAGCGTGCCCTCCTGTCCCAGGCCTCTCGTTCCAGAGGAGCTGCACAGCGGTACTGGGCATTGCTGGGATCACAGAGCAGGCCTGGCCCTGACATGGGCGCCAGGACTGTGGGGCCTGCGGTGCTGATGGACTCATGGACCACGGAGTTGGGGAGTCCTCTGGGGAGCCCGTGGACATGAGGGTCAGCGCCCCGTGGGCCTGCGGGAAGTGGACATGAGGGTCAGCGCCCCGTGCGTGCAGGAGGTGCATTTAGAGCTGTGAGGGTCTTCTGAGTGCCTCACGGTGTTCCATCAGGGCCATGTGTCCCCTGGGGGACGGGCATTTGGGTGGCCTGGCTGTCTGTGGTGCTCCCACTAGGGCCCTGGACTTCCTAGAGGACAGACTCCCCCTAGACAGTGGAGGTGCTCACTCTTGGTGCGGACTGTCTGGATGGGCTTGCTGAGTCATCTCGATGGCCTGCAGGAGGATCTCAGGTTCACAGCCAGCCTCAGCAACTTAGTGAGGTCCTCCGCAACTTAGTGAGACCCTGCTTCAAAAATATGACAGGAGCCGGACGTCATGGCGCACGCTTGTAATCCCAGCATTCGGGAGGCTGAGACTGGAGGATCCAGGTTCTCGGCCAGCCTCAGCTACCTAGTGAGGCACTCCGCAACTTAGTGAGGCCCTGTTTCAAAATAAAGAATAAAAAATAGGGCTGGGGGTATAGCTCGGAGATAGAATGCCCCTGAGTTCAATCCCTAGTATCGCAAAAAAAAAAAAAAAAAAAAAAAAAAATATATATATATAAGACAGGATTGGAGGTGTGGCTCAGAGGCAGAATGCCCCCAGGTTCAATCCTCAGTGCCACCGAAAAAGGAAAATAAGTGAGTTCTGGGAGCTGTCGGGCTGTGCAGGGGTCTGGCATGGCATCCCCTCACAGTGAGAGCATTTCTGCCTCTGTGCCCTGTGGTCATGGGCTTTGCAGTGGCCGAGACCTGGCCTCCTCGATGGTGAAATGCTGCTGTGTGCTGGGGCCCAGTGGCCTGTGGGCCCAGGGAGAGCGACATCTGTGGCAGGAGCAAAGGTGGCTGCACCCCAACTCCAAACTGCAGAAGAGTAGACGTGGCATCCAGGCACCCCGAGGCCCCTCCCTGCCCCCCTCCCCCCACGCCTGTGTGCTAGTCGGAGCGCTGTGGTTCCACAGAGGAACAGACAGGGGCTGAAGTTGTGTGTTATCCAGAGGGAAAACTAAGGGTGCCTTGTAGCTGCTGCCCCAGCTCGGGCCTGCCTTTGTAGGTCTTTGTGTGGGTCACCCAGTGGCCGAAATCACGTCATTATGGTGCACACATGCGACGTCCGGGTCCATGTGGAAACTTGTTTCCTAGGCGGGAGTGAGTTTGATTCGTTTGAATGGTGAGATGGGAATGGGAGTTCTCACACAGCCTTGGGGGAAGCAGGGTCAGGTGGGCGTCTGCCCTGCCCACGCCCTCTGGCCGCCGGGCCCTGGTGGATGGACACGAGCAGCCTGGTGAGGTAAGGGAGCTTGCCAGGCCTGTCCCCTGTACCCCACACACACGTGGATCCGGGCTGCTGCCCGCAGGTGACCTGCTTCTCCTGTCTCCTGGGTAGTGGCGGTGGACGAGCAGGTGATGATTCTGTCACCTCCAGAGGCTGCTGTCCTGAGACGTTGGGATTCTAATCCAAGCAGAGGAGGAGCGTTTCAGGTGCCTCTGGCCGAGTAGAGCAGTCGCAGGGAGCCGCAGCCATGAACTCACAGTGGCCATCCGTCTGTTCTCTGACGTGCCTTGGCCCTCGGTGCTGCTCCAGGCCACTGGAGGAAGGGCGCTGTTTCACTGAAGTACTCTTTAGACCTGGGCGCAATGGCGCACTCCTGCAGTCCCAGAACTAGAGAGGCTTGGGAGGCTCTCAGGTCCTGGCCAGCCCCAGCCACATGTGAGAGCCTGTTTCATAAAGAAGAGGCCAGGATTGTAGTCATGGTAGAGGGCCCTCGATCTCCAGTACAAAAACAAACAAAAAGAGACTGGAGTGGCCACTGCCATCCATCACGAACACCCTGTTTCTGCAGAGCACACACAAGTGAAGCCCCGGCATGGCCGACAGGCAGAGAGGTGCGGCCCCCCACGGGGCAGCCTCCTGTGTCAGGCTGATGACGGGCTGGTGGGTCACAGAAGGGGCGGGGCACCCACAGCGGCTGCAGTCCCACTGTGTGCTTGTGCTGTGCAGATGCTGGTGTGTCATCTCGTTTGACCCTGTCACCTGCCCAGCAGGTGGATCAGATGGGTGTCACTGGCCTCGAGGGCAGGCAGAAGGCTGGGGACATGGGCCGGCCCTGTGACGTGGCACGGCCTGACTTTGCCAAGGCGTGTGTGTGGTCAGGACAGTGTAGACAGGCTGAGCGTTGGTGTTTCCTCTGGCCCCTGCAGAGGAAGGGCACGTCCCGGGAGCGCTGGGCGTGTACAGGTGTGGGCATCGTGGGTCTGCCGCGTGGGGCCAGGCCGAGGTGGGGTGCTGGCCGGCCAGAGGCACGTGCGGGTGTCCCCTAATGGCGGGCATCTCCACGGCGTGTGTTTGTTTGAGGGGCCACTGAGGTTGGTGACCACTCTCCTGATAGACACACTCTGTTGCTGCCTGGTTCCTCTGCTTTAAAATTTTACTAAACTCTATTTTTAGAGCAGATTTAGATCAATAGAATTATCGTGAAAATAGTAGTTTCCTGCGCCCTCCCGCAGTTTCTGGTTGTGGCGTCTCGCGGTAGTGTGGATCATCCGCCACACTTCTCTGTCACTCACATCCACACTTCGGTGACGCCTCCTCAGTTTCCCCTGGTGTCCTTTTCTTGACCCTGGCCCCCGTCCAGGGCCCGGTCTCCTCAGGTCCCTCTGGGCCGGGACAGTTCCTGAGGAGACGAAAACAGGATTGCAGGTTCATGGCCAGCCTCACCAACTTGTGAGGCCCTCTGCAACTTAGTGAGACCCTGTTTCAAAATAAATAGTGCGGGGGGTGTAGCTCAGAGTAGAATGCCCCTGGGTTCCATCCCCAGTACCACACACAAAAAGACTTGCCTCAGACCCCTTCTCCTCGCAACCAGAGCTCTGCTCTTTGTGGAACGATCTTTCTGGTTTTATTTTGAAGTGATGTGCATTAAATTTGGGTTCATTTTACACAAGGTGTGCCTCATAACCTGTAGAATTTTATGACTGGAGGTGCCACGGATTTGAGAAGCACCTAATAAACGTGCAGTGAGCCTTTGGCAGAGGATGCTAAGTGCTGAGGAAATACCTGAGGACCACACACTCCAACTCCCTTGGGAGGACTCAGGTGGAGCACCTTCCCGGCACATCCCACCACAGGCACAGGCTGCAGACCCGCCTCACCCCCAGTCACCTCGTGTCTCCACTGGGAGACCACCTTTCCCCTCCCTCCTGAGCCCTGGGGGGCGCCATGTGCAGCCCATGGAGGGGAGGAGACCGGCCCCTGGAGCATGGTTGGGTCCACTGTTTGAGGGATCCTGCACGGCGTTTGTCTCTGGTCCCTGTCGATGTGTTTAATCAGTTAGAGCAGTATGGACCGGCACATATTTACTTTGGTACTTTGAGTGTCTGGTCTAGGAATATAAACCTCAAGGATTGGCAACATTTAACACAGACAGATCCAAAGTTTAACAACTACTATTGGAGAAAGGTGATTTGAAACCCTCCGGCTTGGATGAGAATTGGCCTTTCTAAAGCAGAGACCCTCTCAGAGCGGCGGGGCCTAATCATAACTCCTGGTCTCTTGGTTGGCATCGACTTCCCTACAATATTGGACTTTGGGTTCTTTTATCTGAGCTTTGCTTTGGCACTAACCCCAAAGCTTTCTTTGTGACTGTTCAGGATGATACATAACCATCCTCTTCTCTAACTCCCAACCCCCTGCAAGGAAGAAAAGATTATCTCTGGAAGCTTGGGCCCGGCCGGCCGGGCGTCTCGGGGCCCTCCTTCCGCTCTGGCGCTTCCTTCCCAGAGAAGGGGGACGGTGGCTCCTCTTCAAAGGGTGTGCAGGCAGAGGCGGGGGTGTCCTCCGTGTGGACCGTCGCGGTTGTTTCCTGCTCCTGAGCCACCTGGAGGAGCTGCTGGTATCTCCTGCCTGTGAGTCGCCCTCAGAGACAGCCCAGGAGAGCCTGGGGGAGCTGACTGCCAAGGTGCCGCTCTGGATCCCTGCTAACGCAGGACCGACCCATCCCAAACCACCCTAGTCCAGCCTGAGGCCAGAGCCCTGCTCCGCACAGCCTGCTCCAGTCTGGCGGCACCCCAGGTTTCTTTGCAACGAAAATAAACTAGTGCCTCACATGCTATGCTCTGCTGTTCCCTGTGGATTTCACTTAATTCTTTTTTTTTTTTTTTTTTTTTTTCGGTACTGGGGATTGAAGTCAGGGGCATTCTACCTCCGAGCTACACCCCCAGCCCTATTTTTTATTCTTTATTTTGAAACAGGGTCTCACTAAGTTGCGGAGTGCCTCACTAGGTAGCTGAGGCTGGCCTCAAACCAGGATCCTCTGGTCTCAGCCTCCCAAATGCTGGGATTACAAGTGTGCGCCATCACACCCAGCTCTCACTTAATTCTTAAATCATTCTTTTTTTTTTTTTGGTGGTACTGGGGACTGAACCCCGAGGCATTCTCCCTTTGAGCTACACCCCCAGCCCAATTTTATTACTTATTTGGAAACAGGGTCTCACTAGGTCGATGAGAGTCTCTCAACTTGCTGAGGCTGTCCTCAAACCTCTGATTCTCCTGTCTCAGCCTCCCAAGTACTGGGATTACAGGGGTGCGCCACCACACTCAGCTCTTAAATAATTCTTATATAATTTTTATTATGTAGTCCTATGTGTGTGCGTGCATGTGTGTGTGTTGCAAGGGATTGAACGCAGAGCCTCATGAATGCTAGACAAGCACTATGTCACTGAGCTACATCCCCAGCCCTTTTTATTTTATTTTGAGACAGTGTCTTGTTAAATTGCTGAGGATGGCCTTGAACTTGGAATCCTTCTATTTCAGTCTCCTGAGTAGCTCAGATTCCAGGCATGTACCATCGTACCTAGTGTATGTAGTCTTTTTTTTTTTTTTTTTTTTAATACTAGAGCTGGACATTCCTACCTCTGAGCTACACCCCCAGCCATTTTTATTTTTTATTTTGGAACGGTCTCGCCAAGTTGCCATGGGCCTTGCTAAGTTGCTGATGCTAGTCTCAAACCTATGCTCCTCCTGTTTCAGCCTCCCAGGCACTGGGATTCCAGGCATGTGTCTTTGTGCCAGCTGACATAGTCTCTTACAGTAACATTTGAAATGTCTAATAAAGACCGTTTCTCTTTTCCTTAACATCAGATTACGAATGTCTTCCTATGTCCCCTTCTCTCACGGCAGCTTTTCATAGCCATTACTCTTCCTACCGTGGAGTGGAGTGTGGCGACAGGCGTGCATTGCAAGCGTCCGTGGCTGTCGCAGCCGGGAAGCAGGGCAGATGTGCTGTTCCGGCACCCTGCGGAGGTCTGCGCTCTGCCGAGTGGCCCCGTCCCATCGGTCGCGTGCATCTGGCCATCTTTACCTTTGTTTCTCTGGTGTGTGCAGTGGCAGGGGAGTCTCCAGTGTGTTTGCTGACTTGACCATTCCCCACCGTCAGACTTTTGTCGTGGTTTCTGGCTTTTCACTGCTAGAAACGGGGCTTCCACGAGCAACTTTGTGGTTCATGAATCTTTGCAGGTTGTGATTGTGGTGTGGCCTACGTCCCAGCAGTGGGGTCACCAGGGGGCAAGTCTGTGTTGACGGTGTTACCGTGCGCAGGGATGGGCTGCAGGTGTGAGGTGCAGGCGTGCCCCTCCTGCCTCCCGTCCCCTGCTTCCCAGCACAGAGCACTGGTGGGTGGTCAGTCAGGTGCAGCAGCCACCTCGGCGACAGCGAGACGCAGCAGCAGGCAGCACAGAGCGTGCAGAGCAGGGCCCTTGGAGCAGGAAGGCCTTGAGCTTCCTGCAGAACCACCCCAGGACCACTCCAGGGAGCCAGTGTCTATGAAACAGCTTCCAGCTGCCAAAAAATAAGTAGAGCCGTAAAGTCCTGAAGACTCTTTAGGTTTCATGTAATTGACTAAAACAACCTTACATCCAGAAAACTTCTCCCAGGCAGCCTTGAAACGCAGAACAGATGCGGCTACAGCAGAGCCGCTCTCTGGTACCGCCCGCCAGCACTCGTGACAGCAGGAGCGCACCGCCACCAGCCTGGCCCAGATGCAGAACTCCTGTGTGAGCTTAAACCTCAGCCCCTCCCCTTCCGCCGTTCAACAGGGTTATTTATTGGAAGAATTTATCGGTTAAATGTATTCCTGGCATTATCCAGGGCGTACACCCCTGTTTAAAAGGCCTTCGTTACAAGCATTCTAAACACATTCAAAAGTCGGGGGTATGATTCAACCCACGGGCTGTCCTGCCTGCTTCCAGCTTTTCTTTTCTGGAGTAAAAAGCAAACCCAGACATTGTGTCACTTTACCTGTTTAGAGGTAAATAGTGTCTCTGGCTGGGTAAGGGGAAGTTTCAACGTGATACCAGAATGGCCAGACCCTCACACGTGGGAGGGAATCAAGGAGGAGCCGTCGGGCACTCTCTGCTCCCTTGTCACTGCCACAGTCCGCCGGCCACCGTCTGTGCGTTCCGACTCCTCATGTTGGGGAATCACACGTGCTGCAGCAGAGGCGGGGGAGCCCCAGGGCCACTTCTGAGCCTGCCCCCCACACCGAGGGGTGAGGCAAATCTAAGGCCCTTACCTTTTTTTTTTTTGCAGTACTGAGTACTGGGGATTGAACTCAGGGGCATTCTGCATTCTACCTCTGAGCTACATCCCCAGCCCTATTTTTTCTATTCTTTATTTTGAAACAGGGTCTCACTAAGTTGCAGAGTGCCTCACTAGGTAGCTAAGGCTGGCCGAGAACCGGGATCATCCGATCTCAGCCTCCCAAATGCTGGGATTACAAGCGTGCGCCACCACGCCCGGCTGGCCCTTACCTTTTTATATGTGTTTTTGTTAAGCAAGTTTTTTCTTAACATTTTTATTGAGATGCAATTCAAATACCATAAAATTTAGCCATTTAATCCTTATAAGTAATAATTTTATATATTCAGAGTTCTAAAAGCAAACCATCACCAACTTTTTCTTTTCTTTTTTTT
>PVLC010039268.1:0-14364 GCA_004027655.1 Graphiurus murinus
AAGAAAACGCTAAAAACAACTTTATGTTAATACATTCATTAACTTTGAAGAAATGGGAAAATGCCTGGAAGGATACAAACTACCAAATCTCACTCACAAAGAAATAAAGAAATCAAATTTATAGTTTAAAACATTACTATTAATGAAACTCTAGGCCCAGATGACTTTACTAGTGAATTCTGAAACAATGGCTTAAGGAATACATAATGCCTCCTCTACATAAACTCTTATAAATTTAAAGAATATCTTTAAATAAATTTGAGAATATCTTCCTACCTTCTAAAATGTTACATTTATCCTAATACCGAAATTAGACACAGACTATTTCAAACTGCAAAAAGAAAACTACAAGTTAATAACCGTGAACACAGATACAAAATAAAAATAAAAAGTTAATTGTATTGAACAATATACAAAAATGACACATTAGACCTAATCTTAGGAATGCAAATTTGGTTGAAAATCAATTAAAACAAATGTACCACACTGGTAAAACATGTTGATAAGGGGGAGGCTTCAAATGTGTGAAGGCTTTAGAGTATGTGAGAAATCTCTGACCTTCTTGTAAATTTTGATATAAAAGTAAAACTTCTCTAAAAAATAGTGTTGAAGAAAAAGTGATAATGCATGAGATTAAATAGAATTTTAAGTGTGAAAGTTTCATTAAGCATTCAAAAGTTAATCTAATGTAATACATCATTTTAACTCACTTAAAAAGAAAATCATAGCCTACCTCCCTAGACCCACCATGAGCCTAATGGTGGAGGAGAGTGTGCAATCCACGGGGAGGTGAGTGCAGGCCCTACACCTTGGGTAACTGAAAAAGAATGGGTGGGAATACACGCAGACCTTGGCTGCACATCGCACATGAAATCCTGAGGAAAACACTGGGCTTGAAACTAAGACAGCCATTTATGTGGAGAGCACAGAATCCCTAGGCTCCTGGAAGGACCTGGTGCCTGGCATCTGTCTCATGGTGCCCAGAGGAAGACACTGATCCAGGGTCTCAATGGAGCACCCAGCTATACCACTCCTGGATTTCTACCCAAAAGAATTGAACTCAGACTACCATAGTAATGCATGCATATATGTTTATAGCTGTACAATTCATAATTACCAAACTATGGAACCAGCTGAAATGTCCATCAACAGGTGAATGGATTACAAAGTTACGGGATATGCACACAATGGAATTCTACTCAGCTATAAAGAAGAATAAAATTATGTGATTTGCAGTGAGATGGATGGAACTGGAGAATATTATGCTAAGTGAGATTAGTCAGTCACAAAAAAGTGAAAAGTCAGATTTTTTCACTCGTATGTGGAAGCTAGGGAGAAATTGAGACATAGGAGGGACTCCAGACAAAGGAGGAGAAACCTTAGTGGAGTGAAGAAGGGGAACTAACTGAGGGAGATGGGAGAGGGGAGGAAGACTTGAAGAGGGAAATACCTCAATGGACATGATGTACATACACAAACTTATCAATGCTAATCACTGTGTTTAGCATGGGAGGGTAGGGAAGGAGAGGGAGTGGAGTGGGAACTGAGGGAGGGAGGACTCACCAAACTCTGTGTCCATAAATGCCTCTATCACTTGAACTTCATCAAGATGTATGATTACAATGCACCAATAAAAAATAAAATAAAAATCATAGATTATTTAAATAGATAATATCTACCTTATAAACCTAATAAAAATGTTCAGCAAGCTAGAAATAGAAAGGACATCATTCAGCCAAAAGGGGCATCTAAGAAAAACCTACAGCTATCTTCATACTTAATGATATAAGAATCAATATGTTTGTTTCAAGATCAGGAACAAGGCAAGGAAGTTAGTACTTGCTGCTTTATTCAATGCCATATTAGAGATTTCTAGCTAGTACAATAATCGGGAAATAGAAATACAGGGAATTGAGAAAAGAGAAAGTAAGATAATATTTATTCACAGATGACATGATCATTTATGTTGAAAACCTGGCAAGAATGAAGAGAGAATAAAACTTTAATTCACTGCTAGTAGGAACATAAAATAGTATTGTTTCCTTGGAAAACAGTTTGAAAGTTTCTTTAAAAATTAAAAATAAACTTGCCGGTAACACAATTCCATTCCTAGGTATGTACTTAAGAGATATGTAAACATATATCCAAACAAAGATTTGTACACAGTATTCATAACAGCATTATATGTAATGCTGGAACAAAGCAATGCTCATTAACTGGTGAATAGATAAAACGAGTGTTGTACAATTCTATCATGAAATGCAATCAATAAAAATAAGTGAACTATCGATATATACTCAACATAGATGAAACTGGAAAATGCTACATTAAGTGAAAGAAGTCAGATGTAAAATACTACATATAGTATGGCTTTATTTATATGAAATGCCTAGAAAAGGTAAATCTACAAAGAAAAATCATTAGTTGCTTGAGCTGGAGATAGTAGTGATGACTACTCATAAGCCTGAGGAAATTTGGGTGAGTAATGGAAATATTCTAAAATTGCGTATGATAATGATTGCACAATTCTGAAAGTTTACTAAAAATCATTGAATTGTATGGTTATAATGGATAGCTTTTATGGCATGTAAATTATTCCTCATTAAAACTGTTTTATTAAAGACCAACAAGAGAGGTGAGAGTTTTGATGAAACAAATTTGGCAGCATATTTACAATTATTGATACTGGGTGATGGGCAATGGAAGTCCATTGCACTATTCCTTCTACTTTTCTGTGTGTTCAAAAGTTTTCAAAATGAAAAGTAAAAACAAAAACAGAGCAAATGACTCATACCATGTTTTCTGTGTAACTTTTTCCACACAGGCAGACTGTTGTGCTATGGCATAGGCTATTCAGACCCCAAGCACCCACATTCTGTGTGTGTGTGTGTGTGTGTGTGTGTGTGTGTGTGTGTGTGTATTTGTGTCTCTGTGTGTGTCTGTGTGTTACTGGGGATTGAATCCAGGGGCATTGTGCTTCTGAACTACATGCCCCAGCCCTATTTTATTTTTTATTTTGAAACAGGATCTCACTAAATTGTGGAGGGCCTGGCTAAGTTGTTGAGGCTGGCTACAAACCAGCAATCCTCCTGTCTCAGCTTCCCAAGTAGTAGGATTAGAGGAGTGTGTCTCCAGTCTCAGCTACCCATATTCTTTTTTAACCATTAAGTTTATTAACTTACTTCTTAATATTTCCTAACCAAATCACTTATGCTTTTAATAAGTCTAGGGAGCCATTTTCAATTAAAATTCTCTCTTCAATTATGAGTGGACAAATGCCTGATTGTCACGTATCTCCCCAGTCCTACAACCTTATTCAGTTGCTGTGAGATACTGAGGGTGTCTGAGGGTGTTCTGTGCTCGTGAGGAAATGGAAGTCAAGAAGCTGCTTTTTGACTAATACTGTTTCAAAGCCTCCTTCTTACTCTTATTTCAGCCTTTGATTAATAGCTCCCTATGAAATTGCAAGATGTCTTTCAACTATTTTATAAACTTTTTCCATAAGAAAAGTATAGTATTCTTCCTTTATTCGTGAAGATATGTCCCAAGACCCCCAGGGATGCCTAAAACCGTTAATAGTACTGAAGCCTATATATACTAGGCTTTTCCTGCATATACATACATACCTATGGTAAAGTTTAATTCATAAATTAAGCACAGAAATAGATTAACAACAATAATTATAAGTAAAATAAAACAATTATAACAATTACATGGTAATAAAATTTATGTGGTCTCTCTCTTTCTCCAAAACCAGTATTTTATACTATTATTGCTATATGTGACTAAAACCACAGAAAGAAAAACTGTAAATAAAGAGGGACAATTGTATCAACATTTGAATTTAGTTCTACATCCCCAGTGTCTATATCAAGATTCCTATGAAGATGTGGCTGGCTTCTCTCAGTTCTGCTAATAACATGAACAATATGGGTAAGTAGCCAACTTTCCTTTTTCTGAATTGTCTCCCAATTAGAAATTATAAGCAAAATGTCTTTGGGGGCCCTAGGCATTTTTCTACTGGAAAAGTTAATTCTGCCTTACCCATTAATGATTTCTGGCTTTGATGTTCACTACCACAAAATTCCTTAGCTAACCTTCCCATGGATTATATTTCCGGATGTCTCTAGCTGCAAAACCATTGGTCTGAGCAATGGTTCAATAAAAAGGTAGCAGGGTTGGATGTAGAAGCAAGGGCTGAAAACAATATATTCTAATCCCTATTCAAGGGCATATTAATGTGCCCTTGGGCAAGTCCATTGAATTTAGCATAATTACCTTTATTCACTTCAAAATAACTCATGGGAATCAAATTATGTTATACGTAGGTACAAATATGTTGCAATGAACCCCACTATTCTGTGTAAAATGCACCAATAAATTTCTTTCAAAAACTCACAGGAAGCTAAATTGCAACACTTTGAATCATTATGTAGAACTTCATCCAGAATGAAAAGTTACCTACCTGACTAGTGTTGAGTGATTAACATCTTCCATAGAAGCAGAATATAAAATTCAAACTCACAGGCTGCTCACAATCTGAGCTCTCCTGCTTCCAGAGTCTAATGATTTTCAACTGGTAAAAGCTCTTATGTTTTCCAAAGAGCAAGTGGCCCTGAGTCAAAGTAATATACAACCTAATGAGACAAGCAAGTGCAGTGGGAGAAGAAATCATATCATTCATAAAAAAAAATCACGAAATTGAGTTGCTCTTCACTCCTGGTGTTAGCGTGTCAAGAAGCAGAGACCCTCCCTTGCTTTTGACTTTCCCAGGGGTTTTATTCAGAAAGCTTTCTCACTGCTGTGCCCAGGTGAAAGTTGATGCTAGATTGAGAAGTTACCTTTCATACTAATTCTATTTTGAAATTAATCATCTGCAATTGGGCTCAGAACTGAGCAAGCACTAGAATTCTGGGCCCAGGACAGTGGCAACTCCCTTTTCCATAACCTTTGTTACACACAATGAAATAAAGCCCAAGTTACCACTGCTGGGCTCAGAGGGGTGACACACACCTGTGATCCCAGGACTTGTAAGGCTGAGACAGGAGGAAAGATTTCAGGTTTCAGGCCTCAGCAACATAATGAGATTTTCATCAACCTAGCAAGACCCTGTTTCAAATTAAAAAATAAAAAAGGCTGGGAATATAGCTCAGAGGTAGATACTGGGGTTCAATATCTCCAATAACACACACACACACACACGCACGCACGCATACACGCACACACACATTACTGCTGCTAATTTCACAAAGTGCTCACTTTGACCAGGAATCTTATGATTGTAAAACTTCATGCCAGGAAGTTTCAAGTATTTACATCAACATTTAGAGCATACATTTCATTTATCCCAGAAAAGGAACTGTTTCCCTCAGAGAATTTGGTACCACTTTACCATTGTGACCACAGAGAGACTAGGCTTTGACTACAAGTGAGAGCTCTTTTTCCCCACCCGGATGCCTCAGGAACTCTGTATTTACTTTCTCTACAATAGATGACTGAGGTTGTTCAGGTAACTCTTGTACATTCAAATATATCACTGGGATTTGCAGTTCTTTTCTTGTTGGTCCTATGTGGCTCTACCCTTTTTATGTAATTGATTTTAGATCGGAGACAATAAAGTCACTTTGACTTCAGGTGTGAAGCCATCCTTAATACAATTTCACTATGGCTATCCATACTATAAAAAAATTGTCAGTATAATATCAAAATATCGTAAAAGAGAATATGAGCCCTCTCTATATATACATGTATTATAAACTCCATTGCCTCCCCTTCATTCTACAAATCTTGTTGGTAGAGTGATTCCTCCACTTTTAATTTCACTGGTCAGATGGAGAAAAAAATCATTGAGCTTATTTTTCTTTTATCTTTCAAATTTCTTAGTTAATCTTGCCTTTAACATAAATCTTATACTTGATTCTCTTTAAGCTGCTTTATCAAACACATAACTAAGCCTCCTTTTTCTCTCTTACAGAGTTTCAACTCAACTCGGTCCTTCAGCAAATATGGTTACACGATTAATATCAATACTAAACTGTACTAAAATATAAGATTAGTGAATGTAGTAATGAGAGAAACTCATCTTCAGAGGATCGTGTATAGATAATGCAGCAAGTTACTTAAACTCTAAGATTTGGTTTTTCAAATACAATATGAGAATGATATGTACCTTATAAGATTCCTGTGAAGATGAAAGAAAATATATTTAAATGTCTTAATACAATGCCTGGCAAACAGTCAAGCCTTTAAAAAATGGCAGCTCTGGTTATGATTAGTAGTAGTTGCATTATCAAGCTCATTGTTATCTTAGAGTCCTTAGTTAAATGAGTGGGATGAATAATGAGTGGGACGGAAATGTGCCCTTTTCAAATCTTCAGAGAATAATTATGATTTGGTCATGATGAAGTTTCTGGAAGTTAGGACTCTATAAATACATGTACCACTTTTTAAAATACATGTACAGCCCTTTGCTTCTGTAAAATTTGGAAATTTTCCTCAAGGTGCTGGATGCAAGGGACCCAAGATCACGCAGATGCTAGTTTCTGAATAGTGTGAGCAGTTTTATATTTCTTGGTCTTCTACTACGAAAACTATAAGCGAGTATGTCTCTTCATTGGTGGTTCTTGTTTTGTCTTTAATTTCTCCCAGAGTGTCTAGAAAAGTGCTTTTTTCAATTTCTGCCACTTACAATTGTGCAGTAATTACTGAAACACAATAGGAACATGCTTTAGGAACTGAAATAAAAGTGCCATTGGAGAACTGAATAAGGTCATATTAGAACCCTTTTCACTTAAAGTAACAAAAATTCAAATCAAATAAGTTTTCTTAATGCATTGGCTTTCTTAACCAGGAAACTTAAGAATTGAGTTATGGGATTGAGATTGTTTCAAAAGAGAGAAAAGTCTGTGATGATTAAGAATGAGTATTTGAATCTGCATTAATATTGGCAAATAATTATAAGCCAGTGAAGGTTTCTGCTGAAGCAAATAATGTGTTCAAGCTTGAAGATTTTTTTTTCCCCGTAAGGAAACAATGCATTTATTTAAAAACTTTTCATTACATCCAGGCATGGTGGCACATGCCTGTAATCCCAGTACTTGGGGGGCTGAGACAGGAGGATAACAGGTTCCAGGCCAGCCTCAGCAACTTATCAAGACACAGTTTGAAAATAAGAAATAAAATAGGGCTGGATATATAACTCAGAGATAGAATGCCCCTGGGTTTGATTGCCAGTACCACAAAATAAACAAGCAAACGAATAAATAGAAACAAAATGTAAAACAAAAAGGGCTTCAGGTATAGCTCAGAGGTAGAATGCTCCTGGGTTCAATCTCCAGTACCAAGAAAAAAAAATTATTATGCATATACATGGACATTATCTGGTTTCCCACAGTGACAGATTTTCTGCCTTCTCCACCTACCATGTACTTCTGAGCTGACTCATAGGAATTGGGCTCCCTTGGCCATCTCTACCTTGTTTATTTGTTCAGACAATGTGAGGCACTGTCTGAAAGTTTAAGGGTAGAAGGAGAGTTGAGAGTGTTTATTCCTCCTTGCTGTGCCTGGGGTTGGCCAGGGCTGTGTTCTTCTACCGAAACTCCTGCTTCTTTCAGATGAGTTTCTCCTCTAACTGGAAGCCTCAGAAGATTTCAGAAATGCTCACTTCTCTCGTCCTTTCAATCCCATAGCAACAGTCAGCTTTCTGGATTTGCTACTTACTGGGAGTTTTGCCATTTATTACCTTTCCTTAAATCTGGTCATATTTTTGTAAAAAAAAAAAAAAAAAAGATGATGACTTGGTAAACCTATTTTTGATAATCCCTTAGGACTTTACTATATTTTCCAGCTGATTTCCTGTTTGTTACAGTAATTTTAATTATGACTACCCCTTGAAAAAGACTTCCAAAATGTAATTCAATAATTGGGTTGTTCTCTTATTGAAAGGATACATGAACCCTCCCATATGAGTGGAAAAATGGAATTCTATAGCTTCCACTGGCATATTAACTATTCAGATTAACACCAAGGAGGCATGGGATGAAATGCTAATGGAATGCAAAGTCTTGGGAGATCATATGGCTCTTGCGTTCAGACACTGTGGTGATAATGGTGCTTACAATGATTTGGGCATGGTATAGTGGTTTCTGCAGACCTCTGAGAGCTTGCACAAAAAAACAATGGTATGTTGCAAGAATTCTTCCCCACAAAGTATTCACACCATTTCAATGTGACCTTATAGCGCTTTCCCCATAGAGGTGGTCTATTGTTCCATCCTTTTAATCCAAACTATTGACTTTCTCTGGCCAACAGATGTAGCAGACACAATGTTATGGCAGTTCTAAGTGTGCTTTGTATACATCCATTCTTGCTTTTGTAACTCCAGGTGATGTAGCCTGGGCTAGCCTGTAGGTTGATAAGAAATCATTTTCCCTTCAATCCAGCTAACAGCCATTCAACTGCCAAACATCTAAGTGAGATGAGTCCACTTGTCAACCAGCTACAAGAAGCACCCAGCAGAAAGAACACATCATATATTTAACTACATTAAAATTAAAATGTCTGATTCTTAGAACACTATAAAGTAAAAACAAGTCACTATGAAAATGTAACAGGCAATGGACTTGATTTGCAAATACATCTTTAAAAAACCTCACATAGTTTTTAAAACTTTTATAAAAAGAATAGGCACACACTTGTAATCCCAGTACTTGGGAGGCTGAATCAGGAGGATCCCAGGTTCTCAGCCAGCCTCAGCTGCTTAGTGAGGCCCTCTACAACTTAGTGAGACCTTGTTTCAAAATAAAGAATAAAAATTAGGGCTGGGGGTGTATCTCAGAGTTAGAATTCCCTTGGGTTCAATCCTCAGTACTATAAAAAAAAAAAGTAATAGGCAACTCAATAAGAAAAATATATGCTAATAATTTCAACAGTTATTTTACAAAAAGGAATCAACCTGAATCGTAAACATATGAAAATGTGCTTAATACCCTTACAATTATGAATGTGCAAAATAATAACATAAGAGGATACCATTACTCACACAAAATATTTAAAAACTTTTTTAAAGTTAGGAAATACCAAGTGTGTTTAACTGAATTATTGGTTTCAATTTTTCATCTCCCTATTATATAATTATGCAGCTATACCTTTGCCAGAAATTCAAGGCAGGCAGAGAAAACTTTCCTCATCTTTTAATAAAAGTAGATTATGCTTCCAAAGATGGGGCCACAGTGGTTTCATGGGCTATATGTTCCTAATTTTAGATCAGAATTAGAAAATAATGGGTATTTAATCTCTGAGACTATAGTCAGTAGAAGAATTACTCTTAGATTTCAATTTTACAAGTCAAGAATTAAAGTATTGCCTTTTCTCTGAGGGGAGAATAGTACACACCCAAAGAAGGAAGAGATTTTATAATGATAATTATGCAGAAAAAGTAAGTAAATTGTTTGAGTTGGAAAGTGTTTGGTGTAATATTTTTATATTTCTTGGATAATGAGAAGATAATGATGTAAAGTGAGAAAAAGCCATAAATCATGCATAATACCAATTTTACAATCCTCACACTTACATTTAGAATAGTTTCTATTGAACAATACATTTAGATGATTTTAAGTTTTTTATTGTAATTTGTTTTGTACTGAGGATTGAACTCTATTTTATTTTGAGGTTGGGTCTTGCCAAGTTGCTGAGGCTGGTCTTGAACCTGCAATCCTCCTATCTCAGTCTCCTAAGCACTGGGATTACAGGTATGCATCACCACACCCAGTTCTCTAACAACTTCTTAATTAGAAAAACAAAGTTTATCTTTTTAAACTGAAACCTTAAGGGGCCTTGAGTTTGCTTCTGCATTTCACATTTCAAATCTCTAAAATAATGGTATGTACATATATAAAATCATCAATACCAGTCTCAATGACATGTACAGGGAAGGAGCAGGAGTGGAGTATGATTCAGAGGGAAATACACCAAGTGCTGTGTGCATGTATAATCCTATCACTCTCTATACCTCAGTATGATATATAATTGCAATACACAAATAAAAGTATAAAAAGCCTCTAAAATATTTTTGTATTCTTTTTGATATCTCTGCCTTTTCAGTGAAGAGGTCTTTCAAACCTCAGCAACATGGTGACGTCAATCAAAACTTTAAACACAGTGCTCCAAGTGGAAAATAGAGTATAAACATGCTGAGTATCTCAGTGACCTTTAAAATAGTAGCACCATGCTGGTTGCAAAGTAATATCCTATCATAGCACTGTCAGGATCATGAAACAAGACATTTAAGCTAAATACCAAAAAAACAACAAAAAAAGAGAGAGTGCCATTATGATATTATGAATAATATCCTTAACTACATTCCAATAAGAATCTAAATCAAAATATTTGATAGTCCCAAACTTCTCACAGGCAATTTCAATCCCATGCAAAGGGGAACTCTAAGCAGGATTGGAGAAAAGCAAAGAGTTTCTTCCAGCATTTAAGGAGCTCCTAACATTGTTGGGAAATTCTCCCTGGGCTAACAATGACTGCAGAAACATAGGCAAGGCTCAGAGAGAGGAAGCAGGGCAGCTGGTGCTGGCCTGCATTTGTGTCATGGATGCCAACCTCCTCTTAGCAGTGGGGAGGTCTGGTTAGAGAAGTGTGCTGACCATCTGGGATCCCTCAAGGCTGGTCCTGAAGTGGGGGGTTCTCTTCCCAAAGTTAAAGTCTATGGAGTTCGGCTATCAAATGGGCTTAGGGCAAGGAGAACTTGAAATGCATGCTGAGTGCCAAGGCATGGACAGAAATGAGGGCCAGACGATCAGGAATTCAGTATGAAGAATACTCAGTTTTAATGGAGAAAAGAGAAGGAAATTCAACAAATTATAGGGCTAGAGGACCACTGTTGGTGAGAGAAATTAATTTTCCAAATTTGTAGTTTATTGCATAAAAACGAAATGATATAGCAACAGTATTTTGTTAAAATGATATGAATCACATCCAATATCTATTTAACAGCAGAGGGTTCGGAGAAATCAGGAGCAAGCTTCTATCACCCTGTTAAGTAAAGACCGTACTAGATGTACTTCTTAATGAGGGAACTTTTAGACATTGCTAGCATATGTGTGCAGAACTCTGGAGTCAGAGAAAGAGGGAAAACCATGCATATCACAAGTTGAGAAATAGAAGAAGCAGCAATTATGGAGGGCAAATTATCACTTTTGTTAACTAGCCCAGGCTAAATGATTAGACTTCAAAGGTGATACTGGGGTACGATTACAAGTATTGGACTTCTGATTTAGACTCAGGTGCCCGGTTGCAGGCAGTGCTGGGCTCGGGGAGGCTTCTCTGCATCCTGGAGGTCAGTTCAGGTAAAGCTCATGGTGCAAAGAAGAGAGCTTGTCTTGTAAACAGACTTGTTCCCAAAGATAGCCAAGTGGAACTGAGCCAAGCCTGTGCAGTTATCCTACCCAAGTTTACCACTCAGATAAATGATTGCACTTCCCTAGGACAAAATAAGCAAAGCAGAGGAGAAAGACTCATGTGCTACTGATTGAGTTCCATTCATAGGAAAGAAGCATTAGGAATAGGGAAGGCACCTTACCCACTAATAGGGAGTGGCTTAGGCTGGATAAACAGGTGGGGCCAGGGTGGAAGTAGGTCAGCAACATATGATAATGTCAGCCAGGGAGGCAGAAGGTACTGTCAGTGCTGTACTTCAGGACCTGGAAGGAAGCATGGCCATCCTGATCTAACCTACATGTAATTGACATGTTTTAAGGACTTTGAATATGAGAGAAAGAAGGAATTAAGCCAAGCTCTTGTATATCGCATACCTATATCTGCTTGTGCTCCAATGCTTCCCTGTATCTGCTTGGCACTTTATATTTTTCCAAATGCTTCCACATATTGCCATTTTATTTATGTTCACAATTATTCTTTTTAAAGACACAAAATCATCATTATTAATTGTATTTTATAGAAAAATACAGAGATCCAAATTATCATTTGCTTGGAAGTATGCAATATAACTAAAATGAGAACATAGGGTTCCTAAAATTGTTTATGTCTAGAATATAGAACTTTTCACTTATTTGATGATACAAGTAGAAGGTGAGAAAGAAAGCTAAGACGTGTTTCTTAACATATTGGCCTTATTTTCAGAATACAAATTTCAAATACATGCACCTTCAGTCTGGAGCAAATGTATCTTAAATACCTAGTGTTGAAATCTTCAAACCATTCAGTCTGTAAGCTAAAATTTTACACAGTACCATAGAGAGGAAGATCAATTTTATCATTTTTAACAGATCTATTAAAGGCAGAATACAGACATTCCATTTTGTGGGTATGCATATATATATATATATATATATATATATATATATTCTAAACTCACAGTAATGTAGCAAAACTATTTTATCTATTGTTTTTAGAGAGTAAGGAATTTGTACACAAGCTATTTACTCATTCATTTATGTCAAGTGAATAGTAAGTGCTGGGTTCTGCACTCAATGCTGTTTATACAAAAGAGAAAAAGACTTGGGCCCCATCTTAAGATGACTATATTCAAGTCAGGGGAATGGACACATAGATTAATGTAATAAAATACTGCAGCTGAAATGACAGGAGAGTACACAGCCTGCAGTGGGAGCACAAATAACACATAAAGGAATTTGTGTTAAAGTCTAAATTTTCCTTGGAGATTTTATATAACTCATAAAATTTTTTCTACCATAATTTTATTTTATAATCTTATAGGAGCTGGGTTGACCTGGCTCAGCTTGTAAATAAAAATGATTTGTCTCTATTGTCCTTAAAATTCTTTGGTATTAATTATCATCGTATGAATGATCACTTTAGCATTCTCTGGCTATCAAGGCATCTTCACGGTGGGGATTAGAAGAGGAAAATGCTTGGGCCCCAGAGCAGATAAAATAATATAAGGACTGAGTGATCTGTTTTTGAAAGACAACATGTTCTATTATCCCAGTTCAGAACAAAGTGACAAGTCTCTATGGGATCTCTGGACTGACCAAGCAATAAGCTAATAATTTAATGAATCCCTGAACAGAACCTACTTTTATGATTTTCTCTGTGCCTATTGGGGTATATTCAATAAAATCCATCATGTCCCCAATCACATAGGCTCCTATGGAAATAACTGATACTGTGACTGAAATATTGAGCCATCTTTCAGAAAAGAGAAAATATTTCTAGCAGTATTCCCCTTGCAAGAATCTTCTTCTACGAAAAGTTCTTTAGACAGGCTTATTGTGGATAGGAAAACAGGCCTGGGTTAGTTTGCCTGATGAAGCATTTTATATCCCTGCTGTCAATTGGACAATTCATTCCATTCAAGTAGAAAAGATCCCAAGGGGTCTTGTTTATTCTTATGATGGGAATATAAGCCATAGTTATGACACAAATGCCCAGTTTTGAAGCATCCCACTCTAAAAATATTCGCCTTTTTCAATAGAGGACCCATCCTGGAAGGCACAATTGGAGCATGTATCTACAGTTCTCTAAGCACTCTTTCAGTATGATTTATTTTCTCTGTCCCAAATGGATTTGTACCTTATTTTTTTTCCTTCTTGAAACAAGTAACCTACCCAATTACATGTTCCTTAGAGACAACTGAGATGTAAAGAGAAAATAATTCATGCATTTGATTTCCTGAGTTTGGCTAAATTCTTGAGATAGCCTCTGGTTTTAGTGCTAACAAATATGCTACAATATAGGCCAGGAGATTGCAGCAAGTCCCAGAGAGGTCCTGGGTAGTCCCACAAAGCCTGGTGGGGAAATATCCGTGGTACAATGTCATTAGGCAGTATTTCTAGACACGACAGGCCATTTGTCATATAGTGAGATGTAGACAGCATCAGTCTACAGATTTGACACTGCTATCAGTAGTGCAGAAACCTCAGAAAGAGCAGATAAAGAGGTAGGAAGGAACTGAGCCTCAGGAGTGGTTTTAGGCACCTCCTAAAAGTCTGACAAGGGCAAGCTGCATAGTGCTTAAATAAGGGAACTTAAAATAACCAGACACTTAATGTGAACTGATGATGAGGTTAAGTTTTGAGGACAGAACCAGCCAAGAGGCTGAACTATGTGACTCAGGTAAGAGGACTGCACTACCGGTAGCATTAAGGTTAATCCAGAAGGTGCCAGCAGTGATACCTCTAAATCAGGAGGAGGGTCAGGAACTAGGTTGGCAAGTGCTCTAGACTGAATCTGTGTTACCCCCACCCCACCCTAAAATTGTAAGTTGAAGCCTTAACCACCAGAATATTTGGAGTAAGGAAATAAGATTAGAAGAGGTCATAAATGGAACTAGGGAATATTATGCAAAGTGAGATAAGCTAATAGCAAAAAAAAAAA
>PVLC010039270.1:0-14348 GCA_004027655.1 Graphiurus murinus
GGCCTAGCCAAGGAAAAATTTTAATGACTCACTGAGAATAGCTAAAGGGTTATTTGGGCAACCATCACTATTAAATAAATTTCATGTCTTTAGTTATCATGAATAAGTGAATTACAAATTGATCCCTGCATAAAATTATGCAGTTAGGCTTTGGGTTTTAAGTTTGTAAATAGTAGCTCACTTGATGAGTGAATTATACATGGTATCTATATTAGAACAAACATATGATTCTTGCCAATAGAATTATTAAAAAATTAGAATGGAAAAGGAAATTTACCTCTCTACTCTTTGTCTATTTCAGGGATAAAAGTAACAGAGAAAAGAGGAACTTTTGCTTTACAATATGCTGTTCTTTTGCAGATAGACAGCAATTCCTAGAGCTGAACACAAACAGAAGTAATAGCAGTATTATTAGGATATCTCCCAGAGTGCTATTTTTCTATTTCTTTTAATTAAGCCATCTTATCAGTTCTTTTATGTTTTATTCCAAAGAATAAGAAATAAAAGGCAGAAACTCAGCCATTTATCAGAGTGCTAGTGGGTATGTGTTTCTCCTCCAGTTACCACAGATTGCTTTTATATCTCTAATCGCATTTCTGTAGCTTAAAATGTAATTTAATAACACTTCCTTGTGATAGATATAAGAAAAATGTTTTCTTAAAACTTTCATCCTCTTCTGCCTCCTGCTTCTTTCAAATTTCAAATAATTTGCATTAAGCTGTTTGTTATGATTTAACTTTGAAAGTCCTTGAAATTTCGATAGCTCTTCACATTACTATCTAGCATAATTTTAAAAAAAACTTTATTTTAATATGCTTTTCAAAATTATGTTAGTAATATAAAAATGCAATATCTTTATGTTATAGATAGAGCTGACCAGCCTCTTGCCTGTCCACTTCTCTTTTCTTTACCTTTATTATTTTATTTTATTTATTTATTTTTGATGCTAATGATTGAATGTACAGGTGCTCTAACTCTGGGCTACACCCAAGTCCTATTTCATTTTTAAACAGGGTTTTGCTAAATTGCTGAGGCTGGCCTCCAACCTGTGAGCCTTCTGTCTCAGCTTCCCAAATACTGGCATTACAGGTGTGTGCCCCCATGTCCCACTCCTACTTCTCTTTTCTTTTTCTTCTACTATATTATATTTTGGTATGTATTGTTACAGTTCTTTAAATGTATAATTTTTAACTGCTCACATATTAATAGATGAAGAACTTGCAATATTGTTTCATGCAATTTGCAAATTTACCTATATTTTATTATGTTTTTTATGTCAATGAATGATTCTTATTTTTACTCAAAAATGCATTTTAGGTTTTTTTTTTTTTGCTGGCTCATATTTTCCTCATATATTTTTTATGTCTATGCCACCATTTGTTTATCTAGTTCTCATTTGATAGATGCTTAGATTTTCCAAACATTTTTCTATTACATCATTATTTTATGTGTTAGTAATCCATCTAGGAGTAGAACCCAAGAAAGGGAATTGCTAGATAATTTTTTTAAAGGAGTAGTCATATCTTCAACTTTTTTACATATCACCTAATTGCCTTCCAATTTGTTGATCACGTTTAACTCTCACAGAGTGAGAGATTGTACCATCTTTTAAATTTTCCCAGTGCTATGAATAAAAATATTATCTACTTATTTTAATATTCAATTGTTGTCTGATTATCAGTGAGAATTTTCACTTATTTGTTAGATATTTAAATGATACTTTATGAATCCACAGATTTGTATACTGTGCCTACTTTTTTTTTTTACTCGGTACTGGGGATTGAACTCAGGGGCATTCTACCTCCGAGCTATACTCCCAGCCCTATTTTTTATTCTTTATTTTGAAACCGAGTCTCACTAAGTTGCGGAGTGCCTCACTAGGTAGCTGAGGCTGGCCGCGAACCCGGATCCTCTGGTCTCAGCCTCCCGAATGTTGGGATTACAAGCATGCACCACCACGCCCAGCTCTGTGCCTACTTTTTTAATGGGACAATTTTTCTTTTTCTTATTTATATTTATCATCAGAACAATTATTAACAGGTCATCTACATGGCAGATATTTTCTCCTAGTCTGCGGTTTGTTGTAAAACATGAAGTTGATTGTAAAATAAAAAAGTTTTTAGTAAACTTTTAACCTCTTTTTTTCTTGTTATTAATGCTTTTCAAGTTTTTTTTTTTTTTCTATTAAAGAAAGTTCTCTCTCCTGATTAGCAGAATGCTTAAAACTCTGAGACAAGAGTGCTTGATTTTGCTGGGTGTGGTGGCACACGCTTGTAATACCAATACTTGGGAGGTTGAAACTGGAGGATCCAGGTTTGCGGCCAGCCTCAGTTACTTATTCAGGCCCTCTGCGACTTAGTGAGACCCTGTTTCAAAATAAAAAATAAAAAATAGGAATAGGGGTGTAGCTCGGAGGTAGAATGCCCCTGGGTTCAATCCCTAGTATTACACACCATACATACCAAAAAAAAAGTGCTTGATTTTGAATTCTGATTCTGTTCCTTATTAATTGTGACCCTTCAAGAATTTTGTTAACTTCTTTGTACTAGAATTACCTTCTCTGTAAATAGGATAATGATAAATAATAATTATTTATCTTCCCCATAGGATAGTGGGGTTATTGATAGAATTAATGTCTATGTAACAGAGCAGTAAGCAAGACATAGTAAGCCTTGTGTGCCTACCTGCAAGGTGCATTATCTTCTCATCATTTAAAAGCTTTTACCTGTCATTTTTTAGGGCATTAGTTTATCTGGAATAAACTTGTGAGTATATCGTGTTATGGTCATATAATTTTATTTTTCTCATATAATCGATTTTCTTAAAAACATATATTAACAAGCTCATTCTTTAACAACTGCTTAGTGGATCCTATTCTGTTATTCTCATGTATGCATAGATAAAATTTGGTTCTCTATTTTGTTATAGCAATCTATTAGTCTATTCCTTTGTCAATATTCCACTGCTTAAATTGTTACAACTTCATAAATTATTTTGATGTTTACCAGGGCAATTTTGTGCTCTTTTCCAAAATGTTTTTATTTTTCCAAAATACTATTCTTCTCTTTCTCTCTCATTTATGTATTCCTATGTATTAATTACCAAAGAAATTTTACAATCTACATAATTTTGTAAGTTGTATAATTTTATTAAAATTTTATAAAATTCTTGTATAAAATTCTTCTGGGATTAATTAAATTCACTGATTATTTTGGAGAGAATTGAATCTTTGCAATACAGAAACTTCCCATACATAAATTAATAAGATAATTCTCTATAAAACTGAATATATATACATATATATATATATATATTTTTTTTGAGACAGGTATGGTGGTGCATGCCTGTAAACCCAGTATCTGGAAGGTTGAGGAGAATCATAGGTTTAAGGCCAGCCTCAGCAACTTAGTGAGACCTTAATCAACTTTGTGAGAGTCATTTCAAAATGGTCTCTATTTAACAATAAAAAAAAATGGCTGGGGTTGTAGATCAGAGTTAAATTCCCCCTAGGTTCAACTCCCAGTACCAAAAATTAAATACATTTATTTTGGCACAAAACTTCAACTCTAAAACACTGAATTATGTATCCACAGAATAAAAGTGCTGAGAAAAACCTGAAAAGACACTAGTTCTACTCCTTATTTTGATAGATGAAGAAATCAAGGTTGAGAGAAGGATCAACAAGATACTTAGTGATTTTAGACATCAACTTAGGTCATCTGATTAATTTTAAGCTTTTCAAATTTTGATAATACATTTAGCTAAACTTTCTTGCATCTTATTTAATAAACTAAATGATCAATGAGCAGTTCCATAAATAGCATACAAATATGACACTATCTTCCCATTGAGGATCTTAGAGTAGGAGAGACACTGGGAGAAGCAGGCAGGTACTTACAGTGTCACAGGGTAACAGCGACTATGAAAGGGAATCCAGCTAGGGGAAGGCAATTATCCAGGAAGCAAAGGTGAGATGTCGTTTAACATGGATACTGAGCAGTGAATAGGCTTTCCTGAAGAAGAAAGTAGGATGAAAGGCGTTTCAGATTGATAGTATACCATGAATTAAAATGATGGCTGCATGGACAGACATGCAGTGCTCAGGGTAGGGCAACATTTGTCTAAAGATCTAGGTTAAGTGTGGAGGAAGGACATAAGCTTGAGCCAGATGGAGATGCCTAGTGTGTCTTTTAAAGGAGCTTGGATTTGTTTTTCCTGTAATTACTGGGAAGGTATTAGGAATTTATGAAAGATGGTGACATAAATTTTCAGTTTAGGAAAACAGGAAGTCATTTACAGGTGGACTAGAGAGAAGAGACTAGGTAGAGCAATAAATTAAGTCAGAGGTAAGTCTTTAAGAGATTAGTAGCACAAGTGGAGAAGAATGGATTTAAGTGTAAGCAGAATATGCCATTTAAGGATGCTGAGAATGTCTATGCAGGTAAATATTTGATTTACCATCTGTAAACTTATGTAATGAATTAGAGATTTAGCAGGAGGAGTGAGGGAAGAGAATAACGAGCTTCATTGAATATGGGTAGAGTGGAAGTTACCTTTGAGTCTTCTAGGGCTGTGATTCAAGTAGATAAATGATAAAATGGATGTGGAGGACTCACTTGATAGATGCTTGCATAGAGCTAAATTCAAAATCTTGTGACTGTCAGCCTCAGGGAAAGTGTCTAGATTAGTAAGAGAAATGAAAATGGAATCTCGGGAAAATCCTTAGCATGGAAGGTCCAGACAGAGAAAGAGAAACTATTAATAGCAACCAAAGGAAAAGAAGGAATTAGAGGAAAGAGAGCAATGGCCGAAGCCAGATAGACAACAACCATTGTCTAATTAACCCCCTTTTGAAAAAGGCTCATGGTTCATGCAATGGGTATGTAAGGAATGATGAATTCATCGATTCAGACTACCTCCACAGTCAGTTCCCCTTAGAGGTCAGTGATACAAATTTTGGGACATTTTAATTCTAGGCTTGTTCATAAAATGACCATAATTTATCTTCTTAATTCCTTTCTCTTGCAGCAGTAGAATCTTTCATTCCCTCAAATAATCGTGCTTCATGCTTTCATTCTTAGCGCAAGTTACTCAGTAGCATATACTTTTTCCAATTCAATTTTCATATTTGATATAGTCATATAAGGGTGCTATAAATAATAAATATGTATATATCTATATAATATATCTACATCCAGTGTCTGACATTGCTATTGTCGGAATGTTATTTATGCCTTCTCACAGATGGAGGAATTCAGGCATAGCACAGCTGAGCAACTTTCTCTTGGTAGCAGAAGGGTGGTGTAGCTTTGGGAGATCTTAATCCAACAGCCCATGCTGTCTCTATTGCTCTTTTCTTGGTCATTGGGTATATAGCACCATCACTTCAAGTGCCTCAGTCTTTAGGCAATTAGAAGCACACTAATAGACACAAAATCTTCATTATCCACCAGTGCTTAAATCATTTCCCTAATAGCTTCTCTAGTACTGTGGTGCAGTAAGAAGCCAGTGCCTGGCAAAGACTAAACGTCTTAAAGTTCCAGAAAATTCCCATTTAAAAAAATCAGACAATTTTATTTTTCTCTAATGACTATGTGTTTCTGCACATTTGGAATCACATTACCCTATTTCTTCAGGCAAGCCTTGCTAGGTGAGCCCCCACAGGCACACACCCACTGAGAAACTAAGCTCAGAGCCTTGGGAGGTAAACTGCCCTTTCTCCATAGCCTGCTGCAATGGAGACATTCACTACAGGAGACGCTTCAGGGCTACCAGGTTGGATAGTTTTCTAGACAATTGTACTGTTGTTTTGTTCAAGAACAGCCTCATTATTTCCTCTCTGGTGGCAGTAACCGTTTAAGTGAGTTTACACCAATATGAATGGCTGACCTGGCAAATTGCTTCCAGATCATTTCTTTGTTTTATGATTTGTTTTAATTTTCTTGCAACTATTGGAACTGTGATCATGATAATCCCACTTGGGTTAGTGATTTCTACTTAGTCATTTAAAAATGGTCCCATTTTCTCATCTTATGAAACCCCTGAGATCCAAACACCATGGTGCTAAATATGAGAAGTGACAGACCAGCTCTGGTTATAGCCAGGCACAGTATAGAGAATGACAGTGGCTTCTGCTGCCCTCCGCCAGGCCATCTGTAGTGGACAGCTGCTGCTGGTGCTACCCAAAACCCATTCTCCATTTTTCTGTCGTCAGCATCTAGATATGTTTTTCTTTATAGGTGAACATCCTTAGTTTATGTGATTTGTGTGAAACTAAGTCTCCAAGATAAACACATGGCCAGCCACTAGGCAGCATGACAAGGGACTGGTTAGAGGATGGTGATGCTAAATGCATGCTGAACAAATAAAAAAATAAAAGAAGACTGGCTTTTTTGTAGAGTCAAAAAGTGGTACATCAGTGTACAGAAATTACATATGCAAGGAGTACGTGATTGAATTTTAGGTATTTGAAATCTTTTTATTCAGAAATAGAATAAACATGTTAAGTTTAGATTTTGCTAAGTTAAATATATATATTGAATTTTCTTGGCCAATCATTAGTTTTTGGTTTTTGTTTGTTTTTTGCACGAGGACCGAACCCAGGGACATTCTATCTCTGATCTATATCCTCAGCCCTATTTATTTTTTATTTTGAAACAGAATCTCACTAAGTTGCTAAAGATCTTGCTAAGTTGCTGAGGCTGGCCTTAAAACGGTGACCTTCCACTCAGCCTCTCAAGTATTGGGATTACAGGTGTGTGCCACCATACCTGGCTTTATCAACCTTCAAAAAATATAGAAATAGAATGCTTTATTTACAAATGAGTACAAAAATAGAATAAACTAAAAGAAAAGCAAGTCATAAAGGAAAGCAATAAGAAAAAAAGTAGTATATACAGGTGGTACTAAATTGAATGGTTTATAGAATTCACATGTATTAGTAATCAATAAGTGTAAATGGATTGTACCCTAGAGTTTATATATGTATAGGATGATATAACAACCCTGAACTTAATATACCTATTAAGATATTTTATGAGTGGTTACTAACTTTACTTTCTTTTTTCCTTTGGGTTTATTACATAATGTATTTTCACAGTTCCCAAGATGCTTAGAAATTTAAATTTTTGTTATTGTCATTTTCTAATATGAACGCTTAAGACTATAATTTTCAAAGTCCTAGTTTGTAATACACACACACACACACACACACACACATATATATATATATATATATAGAGAGAGAGAGAGAGAGAGAGAGTCTTTAGCCCTTGAGCATCTCCAGTTACCCTACTATGCATTCCAGTGTTTCAACCTATCCGTTCCTTTCCAGTCAGTCGTTTGAGTTTAGAACACAACTGTTTTTATTTGAAAACATTCTTGGTTGGCTATTTTCATGTCACTCAAATCCTTGATAACATGGTAACTCTTTTATGTGGCTAATCATAAGAAACATCTCTTCTCAGTAATTCTGTGATGCAGAGGCCAGCCGAGAGTTGTTGGCTGTGCTTTCCATGCTTGTAAAACAGGGAGTAGGAAATACCACAAATAGTTGGTGGAGAATTGTACTGGAGGAATGTCTTATCTTAGTGTATCAATCAACTTGTTATTGAAAATAGAACATGTTCTTTCTTGGCTATCATGCAAAAATTGCCTAGCATACATACTCTACTTCCTATTAAAAAATAAAATATAAACAACTCCCCCCAAAAAAACCCAAACCAAATTTTATAGGATACAACCATATGAATTTCCATACTTTGAAATGCAATGACTATCTTAGGTAGAAACACAGTATAGTTAAAAAGACAGCCTACATAGAACTTTCCTAAAATTTTTCATACATGTATGTCAGAAAGGGAAAACTATTGTTTATTAAAATTTAGTTTCAGTTTTGATAACTAAAGCATCAGACGTATGTGTAAAGAATTTAACAGATTTTAGTAGGTGGTCAGGTTGCTTGAGTGGTAGACAGTATATAAGTCAGCATTTTCATAATGAAATGACACCAGACCAGTTTCACCCAAGATATTTAAATCCACATTTAATACTCACTGATGTTTACCAAAGTCAGAAACTTTTTCTCAAAATCCATGGACAGCTTTGTTTCCCAAGTACTAAATAAACAACTCTATATAATTAATCAGACTTTGGAAAATGGAGAAAACTGCAGGCATAGTAGGTACTCAATACTAGCCACTTAGTGACTTGAATCAAATGTTTGGATTTTCATTCAGTTGTGTGTTCAAGGCTGGGCTTTTCCTGGCTTTGTAATTCTGGAGAGGCTACTAAACTACCCTGTATATCAATTTTTAATTTGAAAATGTATATGACATACGATATTTTCAAGACTGTAGAGAATCATTGAAGTAAAAAATGATATGAAAACTATGCATTGCTATATAAATTAAAATATTAATATATGTCCAAAAGCCTTGTAGCCAAATATGTTTTGAAACTCACATACTTTTGAATTTTAGAAAGGTATAAGGCATTTGTTTTCTTTTATATAATACCAACAGCAAGGACTGATGACATCTGAAATTTCTGCAGGGAAATTTGTAAATATTCATAGGAAGTAATATAAATAAATACCAGAAAATTTGTGTCAATGTGAATCAGGTTAGATAAATTCAGATTGCATAGGTATTGCATCAAAATAAGTATCACACATTTTTTAAAATTTTCTGATAATTTGGTATCAGAATTGCAGATAAGATATTAGCAACTTTGATTAATATTGACCACTAGGTCACTCATAAAATAAAATTACTGAGTAAAGAGACGATTGGAAATTTTTAGCTCTCCTTATATAGTTTGTGTGTGTGTGTGTGTGTGTGTGTGTGTGTGTGTGTGTGTGTGTCTATCTTGGTTATACCAGAAAGCCATTTATATGGCTTTGCACCTCTTCCCTTTTTGTGTGGTACTGAGAATTGAACCCAGTTGCTTTCTGCCTTCCAGCAACAACCCCAGACTTTTTAAAATGTTTTTATTGGTGCAATATAGTCTCACATCATAATGTAGGTCATAGTGGTAGTGACATGCACACAGCACTTGGTGGGCGTTCCTGTGGCTCCCTGCCCACTTGAAATAGGGTCTCATTAGTTGCTTAGAGTCTCACTAATTTGCTGAGGCTGTCTGAAACCTACGATCCTCCTATCTCAGCTTTCCAAGTACTGGGATTACAGGTGTGCGCTACCATGCCCTGCTCCTCCTTTTATAAAGTCTGTATTTCCTATGTTTCCCAATACCTTCAAAATAATATAATACAGATAGTGAAAGTTCTTAAAATATTGCCCAAGAAATTTCTTAATAAGTGGAAAATGGTATATGATTTTTGTTAGCTTGTGATGAATATATGGTTTCTTTGATCACTTACTAAAATATACTAATGTTTCACCTTAAATTCTGTGGAGTAGGATTGTTAAACAAAGATTGTTCATTGTTGAACAAGGCCATGCCTTGACAGACTTATGCGGCTGGAGTATAGGAACACAATCTCCAAATGCTTTCATAATTAATTTGGCATGCCTTTGTAAATATGAGCAGCAATGAAAGCTTTTCAGTGGAGGCTCCTAAACAAATATTTCATTTTCTGCTTAAATCCACATAGTAATTTAATTCAGGTAGAAAGAAAAATAGAAATATTACAGAGGTAAGTGAAGAGAATGCAAATTAATAAGATAAGCAAAGGTAAGGAAAAAAATGAAAATTATATACACTTTGAGTGTATATCTATAGATATTTAAAAATTATAGTCTAAGCTGAACAGAAAAAGCAAATTCTTTAGACAATGACATGGAAAAATCACAGACAAACATGGCTAATTAAGTGATGTAATTATTTCCTCCTCAAAAAGAAAATAAAAAAAAGATGAAGAAAGGGTAAACCCAAATTATCAGTCTCCAAGGTTGATGTAAAAAAAAAAAAAAAAAAACTATGGAGGAAATGAAATCATATCAGAACTGAAACAAAAAGCTCTGGAAAGTCTCTGGACGGTTATGCTTTGTTCTTGAATGTTGATGAAACAATACCTGAGTCTAGGAAAGGAAGAATTTTAAAGAATTAGTATGGACCATGTAATCATGGTATTGCTAATTTCATCAGAATGTCATACTTACAATGGTAATTAGTGTGATAAAAAAGTTGCAAGAAAGCCCAGAGTTTTTTTTTATTTTGTATTTTATTTATTTATTTTTATTTGGGGAGATAGAGAGTAAGCACTGAATTCTGGAGAGCTGGAACTACACATTTCTACTGGAATGGGTTTTAGAACAGCTATGTTTTAGAAATGAGTTGTCACACTAACTACTCTGTGAATTGGAGAAAGTCATTTTTTTTTCTCTTGACCTTTCTTCTTCCTTAATACAAACAATTTAGATGGGATTATCTCTCACATCCTAACTTTAAAATGCCAGTTTAAAGCACAAAGTTTGAAAATTTCTAAGGTTCCTTAGAATTAGTGGGTATCAAGAAAAGGGGAATAGTTTTTCATGTGGTTCGGTGAGTCTCAGAGGATGCAGGAATAGAAAATGCTTGGTTTCTAGAATGGTAAAAGACAATCTCAGAAGCATGAGGAACAATGCAAACACAGATCATTGTTTTTTAAAAGAATGCTTTTACTTCACAGAATATACTCACTTCTATCCTAGCTCTACCAAATCTTATCAATTTTTGAGGGTCTTACTCCTGTTCTATTATCTTGACTAAGCCTTTCATGATATTGTACTACCTTCCATTTGTTGCTTGATATTTTATTGGTATTTATCATTCCATTGTTGATTGCATGTATCTTCTTTCCAATAAAAAGATTGGATCTTTTTATTGTAGCACTATTGATGTCAGGACGATTTTTGTAAGAAAATAGGGAATATTATAGACTATTCACCCTGGTTTCAAAATTCTGGAAACATTAATGCATTTCCCCAATCTAAATTTCTTTATTTATATAAAGTAGAGCCAGTCTAGTGAAACCTTCACTTTGTGTTGGAATTTTATTTTAATCTTCCACATCACTGCTAGTCAGGATATATACTTGTATAATTATGAATACCTGAAACATGTGACTTGAAAGTGAGACATGAACTGCCAGGAAGATATTCTAAAAGTCATCTTGGGAAAGCTGATCTGGGTAGTTTTTTATTGTCAGTAGAGCAGTGTGGAAGGGAAAGTATTGCTTTTACTGATTAATATACACCTTTCTTATCACTATGCTTTGTCACATAAAACATAATTTAGATATTAAAATTCATTTGTTCATCCATCCAACACAATCATTTTTCTCCTGCAAGGTGCATTATTAGGTCTTTCGAGATGACTCAGCTGTATTCAACATGAGCCTGGCTTCAAGAAGCTTCTTAGTGGTTAAAGAGATTTGGTCCAGAAGAAACACTTGTGATTTTCTGTAAGTTTCCAGGAGAGAAGTTTCTGAGGGACAGGGGTCATTTCTTTTGTCATTCCTGGTGAGTTTTCAGAATGCTTCTGATTGACATGCAGCGAGAACAAAGCATTTGGATATGCTTGGCAGTTTCGCCATCCACTGTTACAGATTTAATTTGAGTGGTAAGTAGAGAACTTTCAGGAAAGTTAATTTGGTTTCTGGTTGCAGTGATCACTTACATAGCATAATAAAATATGTAGCACTTTTCAAATTTAAAGCATTTCACCAATCAAATCTAATTACCACATATATATGATATGGCTATTTTCTCTCTGGGCTAGTTTGCTTTCTCCCCTTAGGTTTATTTCTTTTTCACTTAGTGCATTAAAACTTGGCGTTGTAAAGTAACTATGGATTCTTTTCAAGTCTGTTACTCTAAGGATTTCCTGTAGGTTGAAAACCGTTTTAAGGCTGTTTTGGTTTAGTGAGAGAGGCAATGTATCTTGTGTTCTGTGGCCTTCAGTAAACAGTGTAATGAGAAAGCTTTTTTCTTATCCTTATTGAGAGGAAAGAAAATTTTCAAGGTTATGAGACTACTTTGTAAAGGCAGCATAGGAACACCAAGATTGCATAGACAGTCAACAACAGATAAAACATACTACAGTATCATAAGATATAAAGCACTAGAACAGTGGAGTGCAAAAGCAATCTATAAGTCAAACTAATATAGCAATAAATAAGCCAGTCTCATTTATTCAGTTCATTCTTTTCAGGTAAAGGTATGGTCCTCTTATTTCAACTTCTGTTCCATTCCTAATTTCCTACCTTTCTTCTCTAGATTTCCACTTTGTACTTGAAGCTTTCCTAAATTCTGTGGCAAACAAATTTAGTAGAGTTATAGAATAGAAGCGGAATAGAGGTAGTACTTTTCTATATATGGCAATATATCTCTTAGCATTTCTCTCTTGGAAAAATAATATGTTCATTTCTATTATTAATAGCCTCTTGATAATATTACTTCTTCATATACTTTTATTGGTACATTATAATTATACATCATAGTGATATTTAATGTGATACAAACATACAAGCACAGAGTACTTGGTATGGTTTTCTCCCGATATCACCCTACTACTCCCCACAAACATGTTAGTGAGATTGGCAGTGATATATGTACATATATGTACATAGCATTATTTGAACTGTTTCCTTCATTAAGCTGATGAGGTAGAACAGAAGAAATAACAATTTAAGTAGAAAGAAGACAGATTAGGAAGGAAAGGGAAAATATAGTTTTAAAATCTGGAAAGTTCATAATCTCTAACTCCACCCTCTGGTTTTATGCAGAAGACTCAATGAGCCCACACCCTTAATCTCAAAGCCCCCTTTCCTCACCTGAGATTCCTAAGATGTGTAGTAAACAAATGATCCATGAGGAGGACAAAGGTCTGACCTCAGTCTGTCACCACCCAAGGGTACTGAGAAACCTGTGGAAGAGGAGGTCCAGACCTTCACTGTGCTCATCCCCTCTTGGGGTTCTATAAAAGAACTGAAAAGGCTGCAAAGACTTTCTTGCCAAGATGATCTGCTACCTCTTGAGATGGCTTACTTTCTCTCTTGAATCCCTTACTCTCCTAAATAAAACCTTTGCCTTTGTCCCTGACTGCCACGTGTTAAAATTGTTTTCACCACGGAAGCCAAGAACTCACAGAAGTTATCGTGGTGATCCACGACAAAGCCTCCTTTTTCCTTTTCCCACTTCCCCCCCTCAACCCCCATCCACTATTCTACTAATCTCTTGTTCTCATTTATCTGAAGTCATTTTTATTTCTTGCTTTCTCTCTAGCTTTCAAATATAAGATAAAATATATAACCCTTAACTTTCTTAAACTTTGTGATCTCACTTAGCATAATATTCTCTAGTTCCATCCATTTCCCTGCAAATAACATAATTTTGTTTTTTATAGCTTAGTAAAATTCCATTGTATATATATATACTACATTTTCTTTATTCATTTATCTGTTGACAGATAGCTAGATTGGTTCCATAACTTGGCTATTGTGAACTATGCTGCTGTAAACATGTGTCACTATAGTATTCTGACTTAATTTCTTTTGGAAGATACTGAAGAGTGGTGTAACTGGGTCATATAATTATTGCTAGTCTTTTAGGAACCTCCATACTTATGTTCCTAGTGTTTATACTAATTTACACTACCACGAATAGTGTATAAGAGTTCCTTTCCCTCACATGCTCACCAGAATGTATTACTTTTTTGTATTCTTGATGATTGCATTCTAACTGGAGTTAGATGGAATCTCAGTGTAGTTTTGATTTTGATTTGTATTTCTTTGCTAATGATGTTGGACTTTTTTCCATATATTTACTGGCCATTTGCATTTCTTCTTTTGAGAAATGTTTATTCAGTTCAGTTCCATTGCCCGTTTTTCGATTGGTTTATTTGTGTGTGTATGTGTGTGTGTGTGTGTGTGTGTGTATTAAATCTTTTAAGTTTTTTGTAAATTCTAGATATTGGTCTTCTATCAGAGGAGTATGGCAAAGATTTCTTCCCATTCTGTAGGCTCTTTCTTTAGACTCTTGATTTTTTTCCTTTTATACACAGAAGCTTTAGCATATTGAGTAGCATACTAACAACAACATAAACAGCAGCAACAAAAGACAAAAAAAAAAAACCCTCAAAGATTGCTTTTTTTATTTAACTCTATATATTTCTATCTATCCTTCCTTAAAAATGCTAGGTGATATGGTGGTTCTCAGTTACAGATTTTTCTTAAAACTATATACTTGCAGAGTAGTCTATAGGCCAAACTAGAAGGTCTTCTTTGATATTGAAAGCAGATGTGTTTATGTCTAAAATTTCTATATTGGTATTACTTCTTACAGGAATGAGGAAGAATGATAGAAAATTATTTTTTATATATATCAAGCTTCAAATGTGATGTCTGT
>PVLC010039271.1:0-14335 GCA_004027655.1 Graphiurus murinus
TTTTCTACTATATAAACATTTATTTTCAACAAGAATTAACTTGATGCATTTTCTTTTCAAAGAGTATTCACATTTCAAAGAGAGGGTTATATCTTTTATAATACACCAAATACATTAACTTTCCAAAGCCACTTAGTTTTCCAATGTGTATCCTTTCCCTCTTTTGTTAGAATTCTCCCTTTATCAATTTATTTTAATCCCCATGTCAAATATATGTGCCACAATCTATGCTCAAATACTGCAGCTTAAGGTGAGATATTCTACAATAGCATTATGTTATCAAATCCTTTAAAAACACATTGCTTCTGATAAAAGTGCTAGCATCATCGAAGTAAGGCAATGAGTTACTGAGACAGGGTTCACTTGTCCTCATCTGGAAATAGACAGTATATATAGGTTATTGGAGCCATGTATTGACATTCTACTACAGAACCAACAGCTTAAATAATTCTCAACAGATTGCCCTGATCTTGTTTACCTGTTGGAAAGATATGCAGAGCTCTTAAAGCACTGTTGTGATTCTAATTTAATTGGGATAAGATGAGCTAGGACAGTGCAAATTCCAAAATTCTGCAGGAAATTTGAAAATGCCTTAAAATATCAGAACCACGATTTTTATACTTTCAATCGATAATTGTAGAATGTGCAGTTTTCTGTATGTATAGTATATAAAATTCCTGTTGCTCCTGTGACAGATTGCCATATACAAACATGCTGACCATACGCCTTGGCTTATGGCCACCTTTCTCCATCTTTGAAGGCAGCAATGGAAAATAGGTGCAAGGTGTTATTTTCTCACACTACCATTTATCTTCTATGGCTTAGAATTGTTCTCCATATTTAAAAAATTAATGTTATTATATTAGGCCTGCATGGATAATGCAATAAACTCTTCTTATCTCAACATTCTTACTATTAATCACAACTTCAAAGTGGCATTTGCTTTATAAGATGACATATAGATTACAGAGATTGGCATATAGGCATATTTTTTGGCTAGGAGAGTTCTTTTTCCTACTTTATCCAAAACACATGATTTCCAAAACAAATTGGAATGGAGGGAGGGGCATCTTTGGCTATTTGGCTTGCTTTAAATATGTTTATATAATGTTCCTGCAACTCTGAGCATTCTGCTTAAAATGTTCCCAGAAATGTTTCCTGAAAAAGGTTGACAATGATCCTGTATTGAATTTATAATTTAACCTCCTAACCTTCCTAATATTGCCATTCAACTGAATGGCCCAAAGTAAGATAATGTTGGGTTGACTAATTATCTTGATAATTAAAGGAAAATGGGTTATGGTTATATCATGGAGGAATGGAGAAATATGCGAAAAGTCATCTCAGGAAGAAGCTCATGAAAATCAATATCTACCCCAACAGAATCACCAAGAGATAATTTTCCTAAGGACAACAAATTGGGTTATCTACCCAGGAAACTTTATAAAAATGTTTTGTCAACTGAGTAGAGAATGGAGGAAGAATATTCTCAGGAGCAAAAACTCACTAAAGCTCAATGGGTAGTTGCAGAAAAAAATATATTATCCATTTTTTCCTTTTATCAAATGTCACCTGTGTACATACATATCCATATTTTAAGTAGTTGTATTACTGCATTATAGTCTTGCATCATAATGTATTTCACAGTGATAGTGACACACATGCACACAGCACTTGGTGAATTTTTTTTTTGTGTGCGTGTGAAATTTGGGATTAAATCCAGGAGCATTCCAGTGCTGAGTTATACTCCCAGACTTATTTTTTTTTTTAAGTTTCAAACAGGTTTCATTAAGTTATTGGATGCTGATTTTGAACTTGTGATCTTCCTGTCTCAGCTTCTTAAAGACTGGAATTACAGAATTACAGGTGTATATCACTACAAAAAGGCATACTATGTAAATATGATAGGAAGGATTTGTATATTGGGAAATTCTTTGTGATATATATATATATATATATATATATATATATATATATATATATATAATCACATGCTAACAGTTCTCTCCTATATCCATGGAAACATAATTTATACTTTAAACTTAATTAAAAGACTAATTCTGTTTCTTTATTATGTGAAGATTCACACATTAGTATGTAGCACTGTGAGACTGAGAACTTCAGAGAAATCAATCATTATGAGTAACCTCAAGAGATACTTGACAAATTAAAAGAAACACATATCTCATAGCATTCTTCTAACTAGTGAAGTCAATTATGTGGTTCTGGAGGGGTTGAAGGCATACCTGCACATCTAGAGGGGTACCATATAAGCCAAGAATATTCAACAATAATTTTATTCCCCAATTTTTTTTTTCTGTGGTACTAGGGATTGAACTCAGGGGCATTCTACCTCCGAGCTATACCCCCAGCCTTATTTTTTATTGTTTATTTTGAAGCAGGGTCTCACTAAGTTGTGGAGGGCCTCACTAGGTAGCTGAGGTTGGCCGCGAACCCGGATACTCCCATCTCAGCCTCCCAAATGCTGAGATTACAAGAGTGCGCCACCATGCCCAGCTCTTTATTTCCTGATTTTAAACAATAATGGAGTAAAGTAAAAGCCAGAGATAATTTAGAGATAATAGCAGGTGGCTTAGAGGATGTTGAGAGTGTTTAGGGGCAAATGTGTGATAGGTAAAATACTGACATTCTCCTAATTGGCCAATACTTTTCTGTCTACTATGGATCCTCTAGTGTTTGTGCCACTCAACGTCATTCTGATACATTGCCTACATGTTAAATTATTTAAAATTTGTTTGAGTGCCTTGCAACCATAAAATCTAACTTGTACTGACAACCCAGTATATTGGGTAGTGAATCCTTGGCAAGGATCCCAATCCAAAATTTTGCACATCAGAAATAGAGAGAAGTGAATTCAGAAGTCAACTAAACTTTATGGAAAGTTGAGGAGGAAGGATTAAAAAAAAAGGTGAAACATACTAGGAGCTAAGATTATAGGTACAAGTTTCCCAGGTATCAGAAAATGTGTCATATGGAGTTCAAATAAGAATGGAATAAACAAAGCTGATTTGGGCACCAAACAAGTTTTATCAGATGCCAAAAATATTTAGTATGCTTCAATGCAAGGTGAAATGGCAAAGCGATGCACACAGCTTGTGTTGCCACAGTGTCCAATAGTACAGGGCTTTCTCTGGGAAGGGTTACGATGAGGAGGTGCATAGAACTGTTCAGCCAAATGGAATGTTGTTTGAAGCAAACGTGTTTCTATTAATAATCACACTGTCATAGTAAGTATAAACTAGGACAGTAGATCAATCCAGTGTTTCAATTCAATATTTTATCCGAAATATTTATTGAGTGAGTACTATGTCTAAATTATCATGGCAGCTCCTATACTTAAAATATATTTTAATAGAGTCTAAATTAGTGAATAGCAAACTAATAAAAATCAATAATTGATTAAAGTAGCAAAAAACTTGATAACCTCATAGATATACTATGTATGATGGCAGAAGGGATGAATGCAGAGGATAAAATGTAGAAGTGGTAGTAGACAAGGTGAATATGTCAAAGAACCTTTTGGACTGGACTTTGAAAGAAGATAGTATGCATATAGTATGCATTTTGTTCACTAATTACTATATATATTTTCTACCACTTTTCACATGTTACATTTTAAAATACAGCTAAATGAAAAAAATATGTGTAGCAATTCACACAACATGTGCTTTCATATCATTTTCACTTTTAAAGTCTCACAGAATGCTGATTGCTATTGTCTAAACTGCCTAATTCAAGACTGACTATCAAATTTCTAACCAAGAGCATCTACTAGTGAAATCACTGTGAATGTCACATTACACAATCTCCAAAGGTAGAAAATAGGATAAAGAAAATATTGTATATAGATGTCATGGAATTTTATTCAGCCACAGAAAGGAAGAGCACTCTAACACACACTATTTCATAGATGAACCTTAAAGACATTTTGCTAAATGAAATAAATCAGAGACAAAAGTATATTTTGATTATTCTATTAAGTTATTTGTTTGCTTTAATGTACTTGTTTTAATATAGTTTCTTTTACACTTGCCCATTATTTTTCATACACATGTTTTCTCAAATGTGTAATGGTTAGGGTAGAAAGATTGCTAAACACTCATGCACATGTAAGCTTTCTGGTGACTTCTAATGGAATCTGAAAGAAAGTGTTGATTATAAACATGAATTATTATTAGGGATGAAAATAAGCTGCAAGTATTAATATTAATCAGAATGCATTAAAAATGCATTTTAGAAATTTTGTTAGCATTTGCAAATCTATCTATGTAGAGGAAGTATTTTATTGTCTAAAATTTAAGAAGAAATTGGTACTCTGATATACAACCCCAAGAAAACCAGCTCTTAAGCTACTGCATTTATTTATAAAAGTACACACACTAAAATCAACTACTATGATTCATCTACTTTTCAGTGTGAAAGCTAAATAAGTGAACTAAAAAGAGAAAAATGTTCTATTTTCCAAAGAATTTATATTCTATTGCAGGAGATAGGTATTAAATAAAAGTGGTAAATAAGTAAATTCTATTGAAATGACAAGAGCTGTGGATAAACACATGCATGCAGGCACACACACACACACACACACACACACACACACACACACACACCTCCTAAAAGTGAAAGTGAGGGTGTGTGGGAGTGTTTTGCTTACTTAGAAATGGGCATTGGAGAAAGACTCTATCTTCTTTATATTGTAGCCTTTAAACGACCCGTCTGTGTATGCTTTGGCCTTGTGTTTCAGCTTGATGCTCGTAATTTTGACACCATGTCCCTGTACCCTCTGTAACAGTTGTGACTTTAAAAGGGCAAGAGGATACTTTTCTGAGGGAGATGGCAGTTCACTGTACATTTATTATTCTTTTTTTTTAAATTTTAGCACATCCCATTTTAATATCTCGATTTGTATAATGTAAATTTATAAAATCATATAATGTACTAGGTGACAGAGTCCTTTAAGATCTATTCCAGCTGAGTGTGGTGGCATTCACCTGTAATCCTAGTACTTGGGAGACTGAGACAAGAGGATTGCTGTTTCAAAAATAAATAAATAAATAAATAAATAAGATAGGGTTGGTAGTGTAGCTCAGAGGTAGAATGTCCCTGGGTTCATTCTCCAGTAACATATACACAGGCACACATACACACACACACACACACACACACACACACACACACACACAAAGGTTTAGTGCTTAGTATGTGGAAAAAGCAAAGGCTATTCTTTCCTTAAGTATTTTTATAGGTTCATGACCTTAAAGAAAAGAACACACATTGTGTTTTACAATGTAAGAGCTAAGAAGTCCTATTAGTGACACTTGAAGTTTTATGGTGGCTGCCGCTTGCCAGTGATCATTAAGTGAATAAAGCATTCATCAGAGGCATGGAAATCGGCCCCATTCATAAATCACCCTGCACAATCTGTTACCAGAGGTGAGATAAATGAGCATTTTAGAAACATCTATAAAAATTTAAGACCAGGAGCAGGAATAATTTTCTCAATCTATTTAGTAGTCAGTAATGATAGCATTCTTACAAGAATAATGTTGTCAGTTTCTCATTTCATTTTGCAAAGTGTATGATCTAAACACCAAGCCTTTTACACAGAGCAAATCTTCCTTCCCTAAGCAGGCTATTTTTAGGAGTGAGGAACATGTTTATTTTTCGTATAGATCAATTACTTTCTTTCCCTTTATTCCCGTTTCTTCTACTGCACCCTTCCCCAGTGCCCCACTGACCTCCAGTACTCTCTTGGTTTTCTTAGAAGGGCCTGTCTCTAGTCTTTCTCCAGAAATATCTGTTCAGTTCTATACACAGATCATATTTTATTGAATTTTGAAATTAAACTTCTTATGCTTCCTTGGTCTAGCGGGTACAACATATTTAAGAAAATGATAGCCTCCCTGACTATAAGCCATTTGGAAGGCAAGATCCTAAAAAATAAAGCAAAATAGAGTTTTGTTCTACCTTCTTAAATAAGCTTCTTTCCCTCATTTATATGATGAAATATAAAATGATGACACTTATGTAGCTGCAGCCAGCAAGATAGGGAAGAATGTGGTCACTTTAGTTAAAAAATACCTTTCAGTGCTTTAAGTAATTCTATTTCTTTTTTATTTTGCTTTATAGGTGGTAATTTTTGCAAAAATATACTTTGCTATTTACTGAGAACTTGATAAAATTAAAAAACTCAACATTTTATGACAATGATACAGTGAATATGCTGACAAACATAGGAGAGTCATTCACCTGAAGGAGGATTGGGTCTAATTTTAAGTGCTACAAGGGAAACTTTAGACAGTTAATGAAGAACTTGAACCAAACTTTTACAAAGATGAAAATCACTTATTGAACAAATATAGGTGACCATCAATAGATTAATGGATAACAAAAATTGTACTTTATGCCTACAATGAAATTTTCCCCAGCCATAAACAAAAATAAAATGATGCCATTTGCAAGAAAATGGATGGAACTAGAGAATGTTAATGCTAAGTGAGATCAGCCAGTCTCAGAAAGTTAAGGGTCATATGTTTTCTTTCATATGTGGAAGCTAGAGAGAAATTAGGAAACAAAAGGAACTTTATATGGGAGGACTGACCAGTGAACCACTCGACGGGGATTGGGAGTGGAAGGTGGGAACAAGGAGAAGAACTGATAAAGGAAACAGTTCAAATAATACTATGTCCATACAGAAGGTATCATTACCAACGGCACTACCTGTAGGTATGGGCTAGGGAAGTGGGGTGGGATCTGGAGAGAATCACACTAAGGGCTGTGTACATGCATGTTTGTATCACTTTGAATCTATGATATGTAATTACAGTGCACCAAAAAAGTATATTTACAAAAAGGAAAGTGCTGGAAGACAGAGAATCTCCATTACGGACTTGTAGGCTGGATACTCTTTTGATAGGATATCTTGAGGATCCAAGTATGAAATGTAGACTCTAGCACTTAATGACTACATTCACGAGTTGAACAACCATTCAACTCGATGGTTTATGAAGCTGCATTTCGTTGCTCGTGAGAGTCTGACATCTTCCACTGAGGCATCCAGCGTGGTCTAAGGATACTGAGCTCAAACCCTCGTCATCTCTTATTTCCTTGTTGTCTGTGTCCTCATTTATGTCTAATAGTATTAAAACCTGGCCTATATTCAAATTACTGTCAGTTTAAAACCACTTGATTTCAATGTCAGTTTGGCTAAAGGATGGGGTCCTCAAAAAATAAAATTTTCATAAAAAGCCTTTCCATTCTTGTTTGAGAAAACTGAGAAGTAATGATCCTTAACAGTGATCAGTTGCTGGCTGCATCTCAAGCTAAGTTGCCTGAAATCGATTACTGGCGTCACCATCTACTAGCTATGAGACAATAGTGTGTTAGATTTATTTGCTCAAAATGCATTTTTTTCTCCTTTTCGAATAAAAGAGATGATAATAGTAATCAGACTCAAATTGTTTTTGAGATATTTAAATGATTAACACTTGCACAGTGCCTAGAATGATGACTGGCATTTTGTATTGACTTAACAAATGTTCATAATTATTTTCAGAATAAGAGCAGTCTTTTGCAATGAGAAATTAGTTGCTTCTCTTATTTCTGTAGACTTCCATTGAGAAGTTTTCAATCACCTTTCTTTTTCTTTTGATACCTTTCTGTCCCGAAACTGGGATTTCCTTCTTGACTTCATCTTAAAGACATCTCACCTAGAAGTGAGACCAATTCCAAACATTCTTAGATTATTTGTTTAAACTTTCAAAAGTGATACAATTTGTTTTTACTTATTTTCAACAGGCAATCAAAACATTTTCATCATATTTTATTTTTTCTGCCTACCATATCCTTTCTTTCTTTCCCTGTGAGCCTGACATTTTATCTGCAATAGGCTTCATAAGGAAGGATAGGATATCTTGTCACTGATTCTTAGAGAGCAGAAATCACAGGGCAAAGAGGTCCTTTCCAATTAACACTCCAAATTACATTGGCGAGGTGTGAGTTTCAGTACAACATCCTTTGCTGTCAAACCTGGTGAAAAAATCCCATCAAAAACGGCCTGCAGAGATGCATGTGACCTTGGATATCATTGAAGATGTAAATGAGTTTTAAGATGTTTAGAAAGAATATAACAAAATACTTCTCTGAATAGAGCTGAAAACAGTAAATCATGGATGTATTTTATGTTATTCCCATCTTGTGATTTTCTTTTAAACTTGAATGTGGGTGAGGAAGTTGCCCACTCCTGGGACTCAGAAAGAAATGACAACTGTGACTATGATTAATAGCTAACTAATTAAACCAATTAAATAAATAATAAAAATTTAAACACGAATCACATCTATTTTACTAGAGTTTTTGGAATCTCACTTTAAAAGTGAAATGTTTCCTTTACAAATAGGCACATTGTTTTGTGAAGTGATTGTGCGAGTGAAGAATCCTTTAGCTGTCGGGTTGCATTTATTGTTCTGTTCATTTATTCCTTTAAGGAAGTAGTCAAGTTTTTTCTTGTGTCCTTGAGAATAAAGGTTTTCTTTTTATTATTACTGGGTAAAGTTAGATAAGAAAAAAACTGTGCAGAGAAATAAAAATAATACTCATGCATATATTTATATCTCAGATATATGTGTATATCTGTAAACATGTAGCCACATGGATCTGCCTCTATGCCTTTGCAATGTCAAGCACAACCTGACATTACAGAGAACCTACAGAGTGGGAGAAAATTTTTGCCAGTTACACTGCAGATAGAGGTCTGACATTAACTTTTTAAATGTGTATTAATACATGTGTGTTAACATCTATGAACCTTTCTTAATTCATAGACATTAAATATCCTGCAGCATTCATTTTCTTGAATTTTGATATTTTATTACTTAAATTCTTACCAAACTCATTTATCATGCACTTTAGATATATTTATTTTTTTCACTCTGGCACCAAGTTCTAAGAGATCAGATGTTTTACTTGCATTTATGTCTTTATATAATGTTTGGCATACATTACACATCTAATAAGCAATTTATTAAATATATACATAAGATATATGACTTGTGTTTTATGTGTGTGTGTGTATGTGTGTATGTACATATACATCCATACAAGTAAAAAGAATGGTGCTGGGGTAGAGATATAAAAAGACACAATAAATATGTATGAATACTACTAGGTACATACATCTGCTTTACTACAGCTTGTAAAAATCTGTCACCACAATGTAGAACAGAATGCTATAGTTCGGAAACTTTACGACATCGTTTGTATTCCAATTTTAGGAAATTAAGTTTCTCTACATAAAATCGTGGGATATATAATACAAATACATGCTTCCTCACAAGCTAGTTCTAGTTTTTTTAACCAACATTTATTTATTAACTTCGTTAACAAAAATGTTATGTCTATCTCCTTAGCAATTAAGTCAGTATATACTATGAAAAAACAAAAGCCTATTCATTTATCACTGATTCACAGTTCTTTTCCAAATGACACCTTTTCTATAGCCCACTGATTATTTTATACCTGGTTGTATTCTCAACTCCTGTGTGATGCCTTTATCTTCTCCACTTTGACTTTAACAATTATCAGGATTTTCATCTATTGCTTAGGATGTGCACATTATGTGGACTAGACACTGTAAAATTAATCTAAAATATATCAAAATTTATTTTGAATTGGGAGACGTCTTCAACCCTTGTTCCTATATTGTATGCAACTAAATTAGTTTTAAAATTGGTGTTTTTCTACCTTTGTTGAAATTAGTTATGTCATGTTGTATGGATTGTAAGACTGATCTATTGGGAAAATTATTTTAAACTAACCTCTGATATAATCTCTATCATCTATCTACCTATCTATCTATCATCTATCTATCTATCTACTATCAATCATCTATCTCTCTATCTCTTCTTTAGAGAATATAGACTGAGTATCTTGTATGATTTAGGCAGCACAGTATGAACTAGGGAAATAGATGTTAAATCTCAGTCCATGTATTCCAAAGAGGTTGCTCTTCTGAGGATCATAGGCCCACAGGTAGTGAATTTAGTGCCAAAAGTATTATGGCCCCTCAGGGGGGTGCCTGTCTAGGCTTCACAGAGAAACTGCTATTTAAATACTATGGAATTTTTACTTATGGTGTAACATCTACCAATTAAATTATATCATTTCCATTAATGTTATTATTCCTACTTGTATCATGAAGAACAACTAAGGGTAGTGGAAGAATAAGGAAAAGTGAAAATGGTAAGAACTATATGGTAACAATTAAATACTCTTTGATATATTTTGTATCTGACTTTAGTATTTAAATATCCTCCAAGTGATCTCTAAGGGTTATGGGTAAAAAAGAAAAAAGAGAAACTTTGACATTTGCAATAATATACCCAAACTTGGAGCATTGCGCTAAGTGAAATAATACAATTACAAAAGGACAAAGGATGCATGATTCCACTTATATGAAGAATCTACAGTAGAAGAGTTCATAGAAGCAGAGAGTATAACAGAAGTTTCCTGGGGTTAAGAAAATGGAAAATGGGAAGTCATTGCTCAATGAGCATGAACTTCAGTTACACTAGATGAGCAAGTCCTCAAGATTTGCAGAACAACTTACCCCTGTGGTTACCCATGCAATATTATCAACTTCAGAATTTGCCAGCTAAGAAATTTGTCATGGTAAGAACATGTAAGAAAGGATTATAAGGAAAGTTTAAAGGGTGCTGGACATGTCTATCATTTTTGTTGTGAAAACAATATCATGGATGCAGTTTGTATATGTCCAAAACACATTAAATTGCACAAATTAAATAAATGCAGCCCTTTGTATACAATCATACTGCAATAAAATAGTTTCAGACAAAAATTAAGAGAAAAGACAACCAAAGAAGAGCAATGTCATATGTGAATACACATACGTACATGAACATATAGATAGATAGATATAGATATATCCACATATATGCAGATAAAAGCAAAACTCATGTTTATTTTATTTCTGACTCTAGTCATGCATGAATATTTTGACTGAAATATAGAGATAATGTGAAAATGCCAGAATGTATTATACCCTTTAACCTAAATCTGCTATTATTGATAGCAATTTGCTCATTTCATGTGTTATCTGTGTAGCTTAGCTTGACAGCAAGTTATGCCTTAAAATCAGTAATAAGCAGATTCCAAAGCAAGAAAAATTTGTCATCAGTGTTTTGTTTTTGATGATTTAAGAAAAGAGGGTTTTAGCAAGGTAAAAAAATACAAAGGTAATTGAAATAATTCAAGTTTGTATGGTTTCAGAAAAAGTCAGATTGTCAGTTTGTATTGAGTGGAAGCTTGTGCTCTATGGGAAAATCCTGTTACTGACCAGGACTCATAAGATATACTAGTGTTGGGCTATATATATATCCCAGTAAATGTACACATAATATACATATATATATATATATATATATATATATATATATATATATATATTCTCCCAAATCTTTGGAGTATAGTGTTCCCACTAAGATTACATGGTATCATTTCCAGAATCTTGTCTTTATATAACACATTGCACTATTAGTTGCAATTAAACACAGGATCATATATTCATCCTAAAGATAGCCAAGGTAGTTCTCAGCAATAAGAACCATGGAGGAGGCATCACAATACCTGACTTCAAACTATTCTACAGAGCCATAGTAATAAAAGCAGCATGGTACTGACACAAAAGCAGACACATAGACCAATGGAGTAGAATAGAAGACTCAGAAAAAAATCCACACACTTGATTTTTTTTTTTTTTCAGTACTGGGGATTGAACTCAGGGGCATTCTACCTCCAAGCTACATCCTCAGCCCTATTTTTTATTCTTTATTTTGAAACAGGGTCTCACTAAATTGCAGAATGCCTCACTAGGTAGCTGAGGCTGAACCCACATCCTCTGGTCTCAGCCTCCCAAATGCTAGGATTACAAGTGTTCGCCACCATGCCTAACCACATACTTGATTTTTGACAATTGATTTTTGACAAAGGGGACAAATACATTCATTTGAAGAAAGATAGTTTATTCAATAAATGGTGTTTGCAAAACTGGTTAACTACATGCAGAAAAATGGAAATAAACCACACTTTCTCATCCTACATAAGAGTTAATTCAAGATGGATCAAAGACATGGAAATTAGACCAGAGGGACCTTGTAGCTACTTGAAGAAGACATAGGATCAACACTTCATATAAGCATAGGTAAAAACTTCAATAAGATCCAAAATGCACAAGAAACTAAAAAGAGGATCAATACATGGGGTTGTATTAAACTGAAGAACTTCTGTACAACAAGGATAACTATCAAGAACCTCAAGAGAGAGCAGATAGAATGGAAGAGATTTTTGCCAGCTACTCCTCCAATAAAGGACTAATATCTAGAATATACAGAGAACGCAAGAAACTCACTGCTAAGAAAAACAATATCCCAATTAAAAAATAGGCACGTGAACTAAATACCCTTCACAAAAGAAGAAATACAAATGGCCTAGAAATGTATGAAAAAATGTTCAACATCATTAGCAATCAGAAAAATGAAAATCAAAACTACTCTGATATTTCACCTAACCCCAATTAGAATGGCAATTACTAAAAACACAAACAATAACCAATGCTGTCTAGGTGTGGAGAAGCAGGTACTCTGATAAACTGTTGGTAAGATTGCAAATTAGTGCAACTACTTTGGAAAGCAGTTTGGAGGATCCTCAGAAGAATGGTAATGTACCTACCTTATGACCCAGCAATACCATTCCTAGGTATCTACCCAAAAGAATGGAAAACAAACAACCAGAGTAATGCATGCACACCTATGTTTATAGTTGCAGGATTCACAATTACCATACTATGGAAGTAGTCAGGTGTCCATCAACAGATGAATGGATTACAAAACTATACATGGTAATTACATGGTAATTAAATACATGGTAATTAAATACATGATAATTAAATGATAATACATGGTAATTAAATAACTTAGTTTTGAGCAATCATTGGGTGAATGAAAATTCAAAAGAAGATATAAATGGCCAGAATGTACACAATGGTATTCTACTCGGCCATAAAGAAGAACAAATTTATGGATGGAACTGGAGAACATTATGCTAAATGAGATTAGCAGTCACAAAATGTGAAAAATTAGATATTCTCTCTAATATGTGGAAGCTAGAGAGAAACTGGGACACAGAGGGGAGGGCCCAGACAAAGGAGGAGAACCTTAGGTGAGTGAAGAAGGGGATATATGTGAGGGAAAAGTGAGGAGGAATAGGGAAACATCATAATGGACATGATGTGCATACACAAACTTATCGAAGCCAACCATTGTGCTGAGCAAGGGAAGGAGGGGAAGGAGAAAGAATAGGGTGGAAACTTGGGAAGGGCTCAATGAGTGCTGTGTGCATGTATGCCTCTATCACTCTAAACTTCAACAAGATGTAGGATTACAATACACCAATTAAAAATGGGCCTGAGGAACCCTGAATTCAATTCCTAGTGCCATATATGTGTGTGTGTGTGTGTGTGTGTGTGTGTGTGTGTGTGTGTGTGTTTTCACGCATTCTAGGAATATTAGCCAAGACAGATCATATGTAAAGCCATAAGGTAAGACCTAAAAAATTTAAGGATAGTGAAATCATTACAAATGTCTTTTCTGAACCAGTGAAATAAAATTAGAAATCAGTAGCAAAATAATAATAATAATCTCATAAATACATGGTAATTAAATAACTTACTTTTGAGCAATCATTGGGTGAATGAAAATTCAAAAGAAGATACAAATAGTCAGAAAACATATAAAAAATTTTCAACACCATTAGCAATCAGGGAAATTCTGATCAAAACTATACTGATCATGTTGTGGTGGTATATGCCTATAATCCCATAACCTGGAAGGCTAAGAGAGGAAGATCACAGGCTCAAGCACAGTTGGTAACCTAGTGAGACCCTGCTTCCAAAAAAATAAATAAATAAAGTAAAACAAAAATATAGGCCTGGGAATGTAGCTAAGAGGAAGAATGTCCCTGGTTTCAACCCAAGAAACAAATAAACAAACAAAAAACAAAACATGCTGTGAGACAATAGTGCACCAATAAAAGCACATTAAAAATAAATAAAACAAGCAAACAACAATAACAAAAAAACACTGCACTGAGATTCCATCTAACATTTGCTAGAATGGCAATTTCCAAGAACACAAACAATAATTACTGCTGGCAAGAACATGGGGAAGTAGAAACATTGTTGGTGGCATTGTACATTAGTACAAATGCTATGCCTAGCAGTATGGAGGATTCTCAAAAGACT
>PVLC010039272.1:0-14444 GCA_004027655.1 Graphiurus murinus
TTTTTTTTAAATCATAAAGGTTCTAGAATTCTCACAGTCGAGGAGTTGTGTGGGATGTCTATTTACTTTCAGCTAAATTTTCTTTGCCTAAGTTATATGCACAAGTTTCTTTTTCCACGTTTAATTTTAGGATGGCACTCGAGTTTGCAGAAAATATTTACACATTAAAAAAGCTATGCATGTATTGCCTCTTATTAACCCCGAATCCCATTGACACGCACAGCACTTCTTTGTAACTACTCCTGGTCTTTTCTTGGAGTTGGTAGCCACGTCCTTCTGAAACTGGGCTTTGATTTTGTTTTGGTCAAAATGCAGTAGGCTTGGGGATTTGGTGTAGGAGAGGCCACTAAAACATCAACGCATCATAGTTCTGGTTTGTTGAGATGCAGACACAAATATGACACGTGTTTTTCACATGAGAAAGCATTGGGAGAAACAGGGCTTATTGCAGGGTGATCAGACGTGAGTGAAGGTGCGCCGTCATCTCTTGAGGTGCATGGATCTGCTGTATTCTCCATCACGGGTAAGATGAAGGAGGAGGAGATGGAGGAGGAGGAGAAAATGCATCCTCGTCCCCAAGCAGCTGCCACAGAGTAGGAGGCATATTGAAATAGCTCCTGAGCTGAGTCAGCAAGTAAACCGGGAAAGAAAGAAATGTTACACATCCCTGGGCCCGTGGCATGGCGGAGGAACCTTCTTGCAGGCTGAGGAGGAAGCCGGCCCAGGTGACTTGACCCCTTGCGCTAGCTGGACACTCATCATTGCTGGCTCAGACAGACCCTCTTTGTGTATTTCTTAGCAACTCCAATCCCAGGGGATGCTCTTTCTCTGCACTTCTTCACTCTGATCTGAATGCAGATTGGCGTGAGCTCTGAGAGGTAAGCAACTCTCCAGAGGGTTTCAGCTTGGAGGATGCCAGGAACCAGCAACATCTGGTTCTGCGGGGAGCCCAGCAGTGTTCAGTATTCTCTGGGAATACAGGGCGGGAGAACTGTTGCTGAGAACCCCCTTGAGGACAGGTAGCAGGAAACAAATGAAAGGAGGTTCAGGAATAAAAGACTTGCTATGGGAGATAAGAGAGGCAGGTGGCCGGCCTTGGGAGCCACCAGAGCAAGGCTCAGCTCCAGCCCCGAACTCGGTGGGCAGCTCTCCTCCTCAGGTCCCGTGGGGCCTTCTATCTCCTGCTGGAGAAGAGCTGCTTTCCCCTTGTGTATGTGGCCACGAGGCCTCCTTGAGCTTATCCATCAGCTGCAGCTATTCTGGAGATGGGACACAGGCTCTGAGCCCTTTCTGTCTGGGGAACCTGCAGGATGGATTCTGATTGCCCTGGCTCCGGGCAGGCCTTCTCCCTGGATCTATTAGTGATGGCCAAGACTAAGACTCCTGTCTATGAACATGGTATAGGATGGGTTGAACCTCCTGTATGAACCACATAGTATACATGCATGAATCTCACTGGTGGATGGTAGCCAGGAAACCATGACACGGAGAGCCATCTTTAGGAGGGAGCCATACAGGGCACATAATCTCATGGAAATCCACTAGAAAGAGCCATGGCTATTGGTCTTTCCTTCAGCAGTGTCTCCCAGAGTCCACAGAGCATTAAAACATCAGGGACAATTATTAGGAAAAAGTTAAGTGAATGGGCTTCTTTGATGTCCTGTGGGACTGGACCTGGTTTCCAGGATTGATCATTCTTGCTGGCTCAGCCCCTTCCCTTGGCCACCTGGACTAGGACAGGTGACCTGAGAGATAAGAGATGACAGCATCATAGCCCTTCTTCTTCTTCTTCTTCTTCTTCTTCTTCTTCTTCTTCTTTTTAATTGGTGCATTGTAATCATACATCTTTGTGAGGTACAAGTTGGTAGAGGCATACATGCACACATCTCTCATTTAACCCTTCCCCTATTCCTGCCCCATTCCCTGCTCCCTCCCTCCTTCTCATGTTCAGTTTAGTGATTGACTTTGATTTGTTTGTGAAAGTACACCATGTGCATTAGGGTATTTCCTCCCCCCCCACATCACCTTCAGTTAAGTCACCTTTGCTCACCTAAGTTTCCTCCTTCTTCATCTAGAGCCCTTTCATAGCCCTTCTTGACAGTGTCATTGCTCTATCCTGCAATGAAAACATGTGCTCCTGGGGGGAAGAGGGAGAATCAGTGCTGTGGGCCTCAGGGAATTCCATTTGCCTGGATGAGTCCCAGGCAGTATCCCAGGTAGTGAGAACAGGTTTGTCAGCATGGGTAACCACTTTCTCGATGATTATGAAATCCTTGGGCAATCTTGCAACTAAGCACATCCATAGAGTTCTCATAGGCACACGTTTATTTCTAGTTTCAGTAAGATTCTCATATTTCTTGTCAGGTGTAAGTTTTATGCCAGTTTTCTAGACCGATAAAAAAAATATTGCAGTTGCAATTGATTGGTTTCATTAACTCTATTCTCAAATCTTATTTTATGTCCTCATAATAACCATGTCCTAAACATAGCTCTTATAAACACATAAATACTCGTAGTATAGGTTTTTTTGTTGTTTCTTTTTTGCAGAACTGAGGATTGAACCCAGGGGCATTCTACTTCTGAGTTACCCCCCCCCAGTCTTATTTTTTATTCTTTGTTTTGAAACAAGGTCTCACTGGGTTACAGAGAGCCTCCCTAAGTAGCTGAGACTGGCCGCGAACCTGTGATCCTCTTGTCTCAGCCTCCCAAGTACTGGGATTACAAGCATGCACCACCACGCCTGGCTATAGTATAGTTTTAAAAATGAAGATAAATCTAAATGTATGACATAAAATGTTTAAGTTTAAAAACTGTAATTAAATATAAAAAGAACATAAAGAGACTTTTATATTATGTAACCATTAAAACTTAGGAAAGAAGGTAAGACTGAGAAGAGGAATTTTATGCTAATGTGCTGAGAAGACTAGTGATTTCCCCATGGCAAGTTGATGAGAACCAAATCCCTGTCCCTCCAGATGATGGCACACAAAACAATATTTGTGCGTGTTTTCTTGGATATATTGATGGGATCATTATCCTGCAGAAGAGAAATCTAGAAGAGTGACTGTAAGCATATTTAAGAAACAGCCAGTCAGAAGTAAACAGGACATGTAAAATTTCAAGGATCAGTTTAGAAAATGGCCACTAGAAATTAGACTCCACTAATACAGCAAACAAGGTCCTTGTGGACAGAGCATATTTTCTAATTCTTTGCTATAATCCCGGTACTTAAAATGGTGATTGGAAAATAATAAACACTTACTAAGTAAATAAATTATTTGCTTATACTTGCTCTATTTTTTAAAAATGACTAGAAATAAGTAAAGCTAAAAAATATCTAAGGAATCACCATGGTTCATAAAGTGCACTTAGGCACAAATTAAAAGTTAAGATGATTCCTCATGAAAAAGGAGAGTCACGTTCATTTCCATTTAAGGGGGATTAACAGTGCTTTAAGATGTGCACAGGGCTGTCAATGAGCTGTCTTTCGTCTTCATGGAAAATGAAACAAGAGAAAAAGCATTTAAACATTAATATGCAATATTAGAGGTAGACACAAGGAGGTGGTTTGTGGTGATATTGATTATTAAAAACTTTATCAGAGAAATGTTGGTTGGCCTTCCACTTCAAAGTGGAATATGGAACATTTATACCTATGCTTAGATTTTCCAGAAATGCCACTAAAACAGTAACAACAGGATGTATAAAGCAGGCAGAAATTCACAGGGATAATGAGAAATTCTGGAAGTGGCAAAGAAGATAGAAAAGGGGTCAATGGACCTGTCACATACTAAACAACTCAATCCTAATCTGGCTGCAGGAAAAACACAGAATTAAGAGGATTCATACCCATAGACCTCCAAAGTCCTAATAGTTAAGGGCACTGGGAACCTCTGCAAGTAGATAGGGCTAAAGTGGCATGATTCAAATAGAATTTTCAGAAATCTGTTTAGAAAGTAATCAGACCCCAGAATCCCTCTCCCATTCCAAGAGACCACCCTCCCCTGTCTTCTTGAGTGACACAGGATTTATTCTTTGTCAGTGATAAAGAAGAGGACCTCTGGGCTGGAGGAACAGGTATGGCTGACTACTGAGAAGCTCAGGGGATCCTCTGCTCTCATCCAACTCCTATGACTATGGAACCTTACACTCCAGTCAGGAGACTAGAAGACCCTTCCCTTGGGTATTTGGCCATGGAGAGGAGAGACCCAAAGACGCTAATGCTGAATCCCCAACTAAGCAGTCAGCCAGCCTACTCAGCAGTGGTCTCATAAAAGATAACTTCCACCTGTGTGCTTAGAGCTTCCAGTCATCTCTGCATGGCACCTTCTGCTTAATAGAACAGAAACCAAATATTAAGATACAACTGAAGACAGCCTCTAGCAAGGAAGATAAATGCCAATGCAAATAGGAAAGAGCACCTTGGAGGAAATAGAACTGCAAAGAAAGAGGAAAACAACATAAAAAACTAAAGCGAACTCAAACAGAAAACTATTAGCAGTATTCTTATAAAAGTGTACAAAAATGTAATGAAACCATGAAATAAGAACTGAATGCTACAGAAAAAAGAACATTCAAGGAATAAGAACAGCAAAACATGACTGAGATTTAAAAAAATCAACCAAAATAAAACAAGCAAATAAATAAACAAACAAAAAACTACAGTTAAGATTGCAAGTCAATAGAAAGTTTGGAAAATAAGTCAAGAAAGCCACCCAGAAAGCAAAAAAAAAAAAAAAAAAAAAAAAAAAAAAAAAAAAAAAAAAAAAAAAAAAAAAAAAAAAAAAATGTAGAAATGTAAAATATGAGGAAATAATTAGAGAACCAGGGGTTTCAATATTTATATAACAGTACAGTAGACCCCCCATCCATGGGGAAGTTATGTTCTGCAAATGTCTGAAATCAAAGATTGCACTGAACATTGTATATATATTTTTACTATACATACATACCTATGATAAAACTTAATTTATAAATGAGGCACAGTAAGAGGATAAAAACAACAATAATAAAATAGAGTAAGTATAACAACATGTGGTAATGAAATTTATTTAAAACATATGAATTGCTTTTTACTGGATTTTCCACTTAACATTTTTGGACTGCAGTGGCCGTACGTAACTGAAACCATAGGAAATAAAAACCAAAGGTGAAGGAGGACTGGACTACTATACTTCCAAAAAGAGAACAGATAGAAATCATCAATGAAATAATGCAAGAAAATATCCAACAATGGAAGGATGTAAGTTTCTAGCAAAAAAAAAGAGAGTACATCAAACATGAAGCATAGTATTTGAAAAAAGACCTCACCAAGTCTGTTTGCACATTGTGAAACTTCAGAAAATTCAGGACAAAAAAAAATCCTACAAGCTTCTAGAAAGAGAGAGAGAGAGAGAGAGAGAGAGAGAGAGAGAGAGAGAGAGAGAGAGAGAGAGAGAAGGAAAGAAGGAAGGGAGGAAGGAAGGTCGGTCCCACATGAGGGATTCAGTCAGAAAAGCTTCAGTGTGCTCCGTAGCACTAATGATTAGCTGAAAGCCAATTGAGTAAGATCTTCTTAGTTCTGAAGGAAATGGTTTCCTATTGGGAGTTCTTTACCCAGCCAACCTGTCAGTGGATTGCGAGATGGAATAAAGATGTTTTCAGATCAGCACAGTTTGGGAGAATTATTTCTTACACACTTTTTCTCGGGGCTCTATACACAGTTGCGCTTCACACCCAAATAGAGTCTAGCTCAAGAAAAAGCCGGATGGGATAGAGAATCGGGAGGGTGCAGGGGCCCTGGCTAAAGAGGGTGAAGCAAGGTGTCCGGGCAGTCTTGCCTCCCACTTGTAGGCCAGGTTCTAGCAGGCTGGTGGCTCTGGGGAAACATCTTCAAGTCTAAATGGATAAAAATCTTGATGCGCCCAAATGTCTCCAGATGAGATTATAGCGCTAATGAAGCTTTTGTGGCTGGATTAATGATAAGCACATACAAAATTAGGTGAATCAAAGATATGGAATTATTAGCTCCAGGGAAAATCAACATTGAGGAAGAAAAGTAAAGGCCCTTTTGGTTACCGTGTGGCTTGCCTGAGGGTGGTGGTACATACACAAGGAAAGCCAAATGCACCAGAAGAGACTTAAGTCTACACTGCCTCAAATGGACAGATCAAGAAGGAACACAAACATATGCTTAAAGGTAGCACCAGTATGTCACTTAGGATCCTGAATGTGACTGCCTCTAGGAAGGAGGGAATGGGAGTGAGTTTTATAAATAATTTCTGAGGTTAATAGACCTTTTATCTTGAGCACAGGTGGGAGTTAAATAAAACTATAAGCGTTATAATTGACCAGAGAAGAAAGAAGAAAGGAAGGAAGGAAGGAAGGAAGGAAGGAAGGAAGGAAGGAAGGAAGGAAGGAAGAGAAGGGAGAGAGACATTGAAAGACAAGAGAAAGAAAATGAGTCTGCATGGAGTCCATTTCCTGGGCACACCGGCTTTGCCTGATTACCACAAGGTCACGGTTGTAGGCTGAACTTTGGAGTTCAGCACCAGAATTTCCCAGCATGCATTTTGGTCTGCGATGTGTGCACAGACACCCCTCCCCCTCCTGTCTTTAAGGCACAAATTGTAGGCTCACTCTAGGCCATCCTGTCATCATTCATTAGCAAGCCAAAAGAATACCCTGGGTGAATTCTCCCAGCTCAGGCAGGGAGAGGACAGGCAAGTGTGAGGCGAAGTCAATTAGCACACCGTGGCTGTGGTTGCTTTTGCCCAGCTGTTCACACATCCCCAGTACACTTGGGAGACCCAGCTATGTTTGTGGAATTTACAATTCAGATTAAAGGAGACTTTTACAGCTATTTAGAACATATTTTAGAAGACAACCCTTTGATCTTCTCAAGCCTTGTACACTTGTAGGTTTGGCTGCTGTGCCAGAGAGGAACTTCCCAGGAAGCTCTCTGGAACAGTCAGGAGCAAAATCACCTTTGCTCATCTGGGCGGAGACTGGTGTAAGCCAGGCACTGTGTTCTGCCATCCTCTTCCCGTTCTGCATCGCAAGCGGCTCTGGCAGAATCACTGGGTACCAACTTCTTCCCAGACCAGCAGGGATGTGCCGCCGGGGACCAGAGCTGCTGCGTGGGAGGGGACCTGATGTGAGCCCCCAGGAAGTGGGTTCAAATCTCAGTGCAGCCATTCCTATCTCTAAGCCCCAATTTCCCTGTGGAGAAGATGAGAATTCCAACATCCTTCCAAAGGTGCTGGAAAGGATTACCTGAAGTCATCCAAATGAAGAATCTATGTCTAGTGGCCTTGGCATTCGATGAGCTAAGCTGTGATTACCCCGGGATCTGCCTTGTCTGCAGCCTGGGTGTGCGGAGGCTGCGCCTTCTCTTAGCAAGAAAGACCACGTCACACTTTCTAACTCGACCCAACAACACTGAGGAGGAAGAAGAGCAAGTGAAACAGATTCCCAGGAGGTGAGAGTCCAGCTGGCGAAAGGGGAGCACAGAGTTGAACCCCAGAACCTCCTCGGCCACACTTAGGAGTGTCCTGGCCTGTGTGGGTGGCTGGGAAGCTCGGAGCTGGTATCAGCTCCTCGTGGAAGCCAGTTCCCTTCCGAGGCGTGACAGGCTTTCTGTTAGGTTTGAAAGGATTGAAAGGAGCAGGTCAGGGCAAAACTGGGATACACCCGAGGGAAAGCTAAGCAGGCCCTCGTGAATGGAGACACGGGACTCCGCCTCACTGCGGTTAGAGATCGATGGTTAGAGACCTGCAGGGACCTCCAGAAGCTGAGCGCAGAGCATGCAGAAGCCCACTGAACTAAGGGGTCCACTTAGAGGCCGGCGGGAAGGCTCTAACATAAGTGAGAATAGCACAGACACCCGAAGCTATGGCGGGAAAAGAGACAGTGACCAGTGACTACCCAAACGCCAATGCGAGGGGAGGGAAAGTTTCCAGACTGGATAAAGCTGGCCAAGTGAAAGACGCACTACTGTTCTCCAACCCGGAAAGCGGCCCCTCCACACTCTTCCTCTGGAACGCACTCTTGAGTCTATGTGATTTCCCATCATGGGGAAGCAGCCCTTTCCGGACCCTCTTTCTAGAATGTGATCTGACCTTTTCCCTGCAATGGACACCCCTCGTCGGTGGCCTTCTTTCATGCCCCGCCCCCTCTTCTCTTATGCTTTCTTATTTGTGCTTTCCAATTGAAATCTTTCTCTCCGAAAAAGCAGAATCGAGGAAGAGAGCGCTACCCTGTAAGAGCTGATCTCTAGCAAAGATTATCACCCTATAACACTCCCAATATTCGAAGACGGATATCCCCTCCCCCATCCCATTGGCCTGCCTGCTAGTGGTTTGAAGCTTGGTCTCACTCACCCTTCAGCATGCAGAGTGCTCAATGTCTTCCATCACCAGCACTCATGAGGACAGAGGCATCCTGGGTCATTGGCCAAGGTCCCACTCGAGGGCACTGGGCGCTGGCTCCCCTCTGGTGGCCATTGTGTGAATCCTGCTGGACACTGGACTCTCAGGCTCCTCGGCTGGCCTTGCCACCAAGCCCTCTGTGACAGCTTGTGTTGGGCATCAGGCTTAGTCATCTCTGCAAGCTCATGTGAGGTCAGCCAGCGTGAAGACTGGTCTAACCCCAAAGAGACGCGCTCCAGGCCCACTGCACTTAGCTATATAACCCCAGCCCCATCCTGGGGCAGAGTCTGCATGCCCGCTTATTAAATCAAAAAGCACATTTCATTGACACACAAGTTCCCCCAGCTTGAAAACTGCAAACCCAAGGCTGTTGTTTTATCTTCCTGTAATTTGCTGTGTGACCCTCGGTGGGTGACCCCAATTCTCTGTCCTTCTGGATATAGAGAGTTTTGCATCTTGGGGGCAGCAGGGTCCAGGGAGCTTTGCAATACTAATTAGTAAAGGTCATCCTAAATATGGTGTCAATTAGAACAACATATCCTTGGAAATAAAACTCTGCACGCAAAATAAGCCCAAATCTTATCCAAGAGAAAGGAAGAGGAAACAGGTTCTGTATGTGCAGGGGAACCTACCGACGGACTGACAAGTTCTTTTTGTGTTTTCTGCTGAGCCAAGGGGTCGGGGGTCTGCTGGGCGCAGGCACTGGCTCTGAGGACGTGCGCGTGGGCTCAGAATCCAATTCCCAGATGGAGATGGTGCAGATGGAGCCAGTAGCGCATGGGGTGGGAGGGCTCCGTCTCCGGGAGAAGGAGTAAAATCATATTCCCAGATGGAGGGGTCAAGGCTGTGGATATTTTTGATGTTTTTCAGTAGGAGGACAAGTTTATTCCCACACCTGATTGGCAATCCTTTTTGGCATAATGGAATTAAAATGCTGGCAAGGATGCCGTCATGTGACTGTCACAGAAATAAAACTCAGGGTGCTCTGCTTGCCTGACGTAGGACTCCCTTCCCTGCGGGTGGACTTCCTTTTTTTTTTTTTTTTTTTTTTGCAGGGAATGAGTGAGACAAGGACTCGTTGGATGATTTTAGAAAAGAAAGTTGAACTGGACTCTCTTCTTTTTGATAGGATGCGAGAAAGCAGAATGGCTAATTCTGTCGGAAATGCATCTTATCCATAAATTCCAGCCCACCTGCACACCCATGCACGGAAGCATGGCCCGGTCAAACAGCTCTATTTGTCATTCGTATAAACCTTAACAAAGGGTTAGGGTTAGGAAAGAGCACCAAACACTTCAACTTTGCCCCATATAATTTACTTAATTCCCTGCCATTAGAAACTTGCTCAAGAATTATCAAAACCTCTGTTTCCTCTGGGAATTCCAAGTTCCATTTGGAAATCCCAAAGCACTGTTGGAATTTTGAGCATCTTAGTGAGAAGGGTCCCAAATCCATCATCTTAAATGCTTGATAAAAATGGATCAGAAGTAGCACGCATGATATCACTTTATCCTTTTCTTAATGAAAACACTGCCACCAGCTGGCTAATAAGTGGTTTGGACGACTTCTTTATTGACTGAAAGAAGCAAGTCATTTCCACTCATTTAAAAAGGAATCACAATTTCTATTAAAGGTAATCTTTTCTCTCTCTCTTCATAAAAATTAATAGCATCTCATAATGCCTGTCTTCCTGCAATCGTTTGCAGAATGAAAACGACCTGGGGAAGCCGATGCTTGCAGTACCCCTCCCCCGGCCCCCATGACAGAGGGCAGCGTTGTAAGAGCGCCAAAGGTTTCCAGTGGGAATCGGTGAACCTCACCATTTCTATCTAGTGAATCACCGTCTACTCATTGAGTTCATGGAGCAGTTGCTCTCACCTTCATAAAGGTAGACACAGCTTGGCCGACAGATGACCACAGCAAACATCCTGCGGCCGCCTCAAGATACCCGGACACTGGTTGGGGGAATCCTTTGGTCCCCACTGATGTGGAGTTCAGCTTTATTCCTGCATCTGTACGTGATGCTCCAAAAGATTTATTCTGGCTTTAGAACGTCTTTAAGCGGCCTAAGATGTCTTGGACTATTAAGAAAATTACAGAGTAGTAGAAAAAAGAATGATCAACTCAAAGCAACTCCATGTACTGAGCATGAAATCGAGCCCAAGGCCTTCCGTGATCAGAACTGATAAAACTGGAGCATTGGCTGAATGTTTATGTGCCTTGTTTAGGTCAAATGTGGCAGCAGGAGCAAATATGCCGTGTCTGTCACCTGGCTGGGGCTGTCCTCTCTTTGAAGGGCTGGAAGCTGGGGGTGCAGGGCAGGCTCATGGGCATAGACTGAGCACCCAGCGCCAGGCCCTATCCCGGCCCTTGCAGGAAGGTCTGAATTGGACCTTGAAGGGCAGTGAATGAGGTCTCCAGCAGAGGGCACAGGAAGTGTCCCATGGGGAGCCCTCTCAACATGTACCCCCCAGTGAAGCCAGGTTCAAAGAGGCACCCAGATCAGGCCCAAGAGGGCTGGAGCTGGGGATTATGAGAATGCGAAACAGCTGCCTGGTCAGCTGGGAAGGAGGAACGGGGAGCAGACCTAACGGGGCTTGAATCCAGGAATCTCAGTCACCGAGCGGGTTTGCTTTGCTCCTGAGTTTGGCTTGCATGTGGGGGCCTGCGGCTGGAGCGACAGTGCCGGCAGATGTCCCTGGCTCTGCTTGTTAGCAGGATAGCAGGATGCTGGTAGCAGAGCAGGCCAGTTGTTCTGGAATCTACTGAACTACACAAAGTTGGGTAGCGGTCTCCCAGATTATTCCATTGCAGAGTCCCCCCCCCTTTTATTTTTTTCCACACTGGGGAACCCAGGTGCATTCTACCTCCAAGCTACACCCCTAGCCCTATTTTTTTTTTTATGCTTTATTTTGAAGCAGGGTCTCACTAAGTTGCAGAGGGCTCACTAAGTAATGGAGACTGGCCTCGAATCTGAGATCCTTCTGTCTCAGCCTCCCAAGTACTGGGATTACAAGCCCAGCTTGTGTTGAATCCCTTTTCACCACACCTTGTGGGTCTTGTGCTAAGACATCAGGAGACTGGGGGAGGGGGAGTAGCCTGTCACCCGTGGTCCCCTCCATCTCAGTCCAGCTCACCATGATGGGGCCTGAGGGTCACGGGGAGATGACCCACCCGGAGTTTGTAGAATCTATTTCCAGTGAAGCAAATCAGAAGCCTCGAGGGGCACATTATCCCCTTCACCTCCCTGCTGTGGGCCAGGAGAGCCCAGCGCCCCCTCGGGTGGGGAAGTGAGCTGGTACTCAAACCCCCGGGCCCTGCTTCTTCCATAGCATGCTGTGATGCAGAGGGCCAGGGCGGTGCCTTGGGCCTGCTGGTGACCCTGGCAAGACAGCTCACCTTCTCTGAACTTCAGTTTTCTCACAGGCAAAATGAAGGGGCGGGGCTAGGATGCTCTATTGGGGACCTCAACCGTTCCCAAGTCCTAAGGCTTCCCAAGTCCATGATGGAGTATGCACGTGTGTGTACACACTTCCTCGTATGCAGGCGTCCAGCATGTGGTCAGCATGTGAACACGTGTGGATCCCCCACAGCATACTAGGGTCGACTACATTTCCACACTACAAATTGATTCTGCTTGTTGGAATTGAACACAGTGAGGCAGAAGCCAGAGACAGAATGAGACAGAGAGACAGAGAGACAGAGAGAGGTAAATTCACTGGAGTCCCCTTTCTTCCCAATCATGAGGAAAATGTTAAGGATTTCATTCCTCCAAATGGCTTTAATAAGAGAGGGGGAGAAATCATTAAGAATTTAAAATATGAAGATAAAGGCTCTCAAAGCCTCCCGAGCAGCAACATTAAGCTGTAACATCATTTATTAACTACATAGTTTTGTAGGACTGCTCACACTTAATATTTAACTCAGTTGAGTTCACAGGCATAAAAGTATTTATGCAACACAACTGCATTATTTAAGAGCACGTGTCCATGCCAGGATGATTGACAACATTGAAATGCCACGGCAGAGTTAATATTAAAATAAGAGGCAAAGCAACAAAGAAACGCTTTGATTGGGAAGAGTTTCCCACAGGCTTGTATGGCGATCTCTAGAAAGAAAGTACAGAAAAATATTGTTTCCTTGTTCTTAGTTTATTTTTTTAGTTTTTTTTTTTTTTGTTGTTGTGTTTTGTTTGGCTTGGTACTGGGGAATCAAACCCAGAGTATTGCACTTGCAAGGAAAGCACTTGGCCACTGAGCTACATCCCAGCTCCCCAAAAGAATTTTTATTCACAACTATCCATTGAAAATTTTGTATCCAAACTTAAGACAAGATTTTGTCACTTATTAAAAGACAGTTTCCTTGTGAAGTTCTTACTGGGCCACTAGGTTTTCTGCCCGCCCCTTTACACCACATCAGCCTGACCCCTTAACCGTATCAAGACCTAGAAGAACCTGTGGTGTTGGTCTTCTCACGAGATGGCAAGCAATCCGTTAAACAGCACCAGCGCCTCTGCTCACACCCGGGGTCCTGGGGACTCCAGCCTCTGCCTCCTGAGGGTGACTCCGGAGGAGCGGGAGCTCGACCCCCACGCCCCACTCAGCAGGAGCCCTGCAGAGCCCTGAAGCGAATGGGGCGTCTCATCTGCCCCAACAATCACATCCTTCATCAAGAGGAATCTCCAGGGCAAACACACTCCAGGGCTTCCCCGAAGGGCAATTTCCCCCAATTGCAGACTGTGGCTTCTGCTTTGCCATCCTGCAACCTCAGCTCCTAGTCATTCATTCATTCATTCATTCATTCATTCATTCATTTTGTTTGTTTTTGTACTGGGGATTGAACTCAGGGGCACTCTATCTCTGAGCTATACCCCCAGCCCTTTTTATTTATTATTATTATTATTATTATTATTTATTTTGAAACAGGATCTCACTAAGTTGTTGAGGTGTTCTCCCTAAATTGCTGAGGCTGGCCTTGAACTGGCGATCCTCCCATGTCAACCTCCCATGTCAGCCTCCCAAGTACTGGAATTACAGGTGTGCCCCACCACGCCTGGCTCTAGCTCCTGATCTTGAAGCCTGGGGATATCTGAAGCTGTGCCTTCCTGTGCTGCAGTGCTGGGGCCCTCTCTTCCAGGCGATGACACAACCTCTGCTGTGCAAATGGGTCTTTCTGAAAGCAGAGACCCTGGGGCGTCCACTCATGACCAGCCTTGATGTGTGGAGACGGATTCGGGCGCCTGGGGCTGCCCTGAGCTGAAAGACTTAGACCGACAGCTCCTCATTTTCACACATTTCCGTTTGCCTTTTTCACAGCTTCTTTCCTGTTTTGCTTTCATTCCCTCCAGCCATATGATCTCAGGAGAGCTCTATTATTGGGGTGTCATGCAGCTGTCAGAAACGATCTTGGAGTGGAGGTACACCCAAAAGGGGTCACCACAACGTACAACCAACCTGGAAGTGAGGGGTTGCCAAGAGAATTCTGCGAAGTTGACATCTCGATTCTTTCTGCTTCGTCGAGTTTTAAGGTCTGATTGTGTTCTGTTCTTAAATTCTAAGGGGTAACACACAATTAGAAAAAAAAATGCTATCATTTTATTAAAGCATATTTGAAAGTGTTTGCTTGATGAAGAGGAAGAGAACAACTCGATTTAATAATCTTAAGGAAAATAGCCAGGAATCAAAGAATCAGCTGGTATTGTTGAATTCATAGAGTTTTACCATCTCAACCTGACACCTCTCCTATGTAGACTCCCTTTTAGAGATTCTTCCAGATACATTTCCTTTCCAGTACACCGCAGTGCCAAAATGCAAGCACATTTTTAGATGTTGCCAAAAAAAAAAAAAAAAAATACACTCAGTATAGAAAACTGGAAAATAGGGCAAAGTATAAACAAAAAATAAATCCTATCACTGGAGACAACCTCCTTTAACTTTTCAGCTTAGTTTCTTGTACATTTTCTTTCCATATATTAAAAATATGGCTTTAAAAATAACTTCATATATAGGCTTTGTATCCTGAATTTTTTTATTTAAC
>PVLC010039273.1:0-14335 GCA_004027655.1 Graphiurus murinus
GAGGAAGGTGTGCTAGGGGAAATGCCATCCGCCTACTCAGTCTCAATCGACACACACCTACTGCAGGCTTCAGTGTGAGTCACCTCGTATCACAGACTGCAGAGAATTCCAAAGAATGCCACTTCCTCATTGGAGACACCCTTCGTGAGTACTCCCTGAAAGAAGAGATTGAGGTTTGCTACATGTTTGAGTGTGCCTGTAGAGTAAGTTTCTAGAAGTGGAAAATGTTAGCTCAAAAGGTGTGTGTACAGCCAGGCGTGGTGGTGCATGCCTGTAATCCCTGTACTTGGGAGGCTGAGATAGGAGGATTGCAGGTTTGAGGCAGCCTCAGCAAGTAGTGAGATGCTCATCAACCTAGCAAGACCCTGTTTCCAAATAAGAAATAAACACAGACTAGGGGTGTAGCTTGAATGCCTCTGAGTTCAATCCCCAGTACCAAAAAAAAAAAAAAAAAAAAAGAAAGAAAGGCATGTATACTGATAATTTTCAAACAGAAGGTGTACCAGTTTATATATACATCTACCAGCAGTGTTTCCTTTGTAAATAAAATGGGCTTTTAAACTCTGGCAATTTTATTTATTTATTTATTTATTTGCTTATTTATTTATTTATTTATTTATTGTGTGTGGTATTGGGAATTGAACCCAAAAGTATTCTACCTCTGCACTACACTCCCAGCCCTATTTATTTTATTTATTTATTTATTTGTTTATTTTGCAGTACCAAGGATTGAAGCAACCCAGGGGCATCTACCCCTGAGCTATACCCCTAGCCCTATTTTATTTTTCATTTTGAAACAGGGTCTCACTAAGTTGCAGAGGGCCTCACTGAGCAGAGGAGCTACTGAGTCTGGCCGCAAAACTGCGATCCTCCTATCTCAGCCTCCCAAGTACTGGGATTATAGGTGTGTGCCATCATACCCAGCTTAAACTTTGGCAGTTTTATAGGTGAAGAAAAAATAAATTTATGACTAATTTTGGGGAAAAAATCCATCCTTTTATCATTGGAGACTCTTTGGAGAAGGAGACTTGGATTCTTAAGTGTTTGGAGTTGACTCATGCCACTCAGGATGCCTCGGATGGTCCCTAGATCCAGGGGATGTTGCCATGTGCGAGGGGCAGTGTTGAGAGGGAACAGAGCGGCCCCCTTTCCTCGTGCTGTCATGGAGACTGGGAGAAAGGGTGGGCACACACACTCCATCCCTTTATCCTGCACACCCACCTCCCAAGAGAGGAACAGAGAGGTCAGGTGTGGTGGTGCACACCTGTAATCCCAGGACTTGGGAGGTGGAGACAGGAGGATTGCAGGTTAGAGACCAGCCTCTGCAATTTATCAAGGCCCTCCACAACTCAGCAAGAACCAGTTTCAAAATAAAAAGGGAGCCGGGCATGGTGGCGCACGCTGGTAATCCCAGTACTTTGGGAGGCTGAGACCAGAGGATCCGGGTTCGAAGCCAGCCTCAGCTATTTAGTCAGGCCCTCTGCAACTTAGCGAGACCCTGTTTCAAAATAAAGAATAAAAAATAGGGCTGGGGGTATAGCTCGGAGGTAGAATGCCTTGGGTTCAATCCCCAGTACCGCAAAAAAATAAATAAATAAAATAAAAATAAATAAATAAATAAATAAATAAAAAGGGCCGGCATGAAAGCTTGTAATCCCAGTACTTGGGAGGCTGAGATAGTAGGATCATAGGTTCAAGGACAGCCTCAGCAAGTAGTGAGACTCTCGCCAGGCGTGGTGGTGCACGCTTGTAATCCCAGTACTTGGGAGGCTGAGACAGGAGGATCTGGGTTCACGGTCAGCCTCAGCTAGTTAGTGAGGCTCTCCACAATTTAGTGTGACCCTGTTTCAAAATAAAGACTACAAAATAGGGCTGGTGGTATAGCTCAGAGGTAGAATGCCCCTGGGTTCCATCCCCAGAACCGCAAAAAAAAAAAAAAAAGTAGTGAGACTCTTATCAACCTAGTGAGACCTTGTTTCCAAATAAGAAATAAAATTGGGCTGGAGGTGTAGCTTGAAGGTAAAATGCCTCTGGGTTCAATTCCCAGTACCACTAAATAAATAAATAGGGCTAGAGGTGTAGCTCAGAGGTAGAATGCCCCTGGGTTCAATCCTGGGACCAAAAAGAAAGAAAGAAAAAGAAGAAGAAAGAAGGAAGAAGGAAGGAAAGAAGGATGGGAGGGAGGAGGGAGGAAGAGGATGAGAGTATTCCTTTTCGGAGTAGCAAACTCAGGTCCTCTGTTCCTCTATGCAGTGAAATTACTAGAGCTTGTCTGACCCTCAGTGAGGAACAACGACTACTAATTTCAGTGATAAACAGTAGGAAGTCTGAGCAGATCAAGTCATGATTTTCTTTACTAGCCAGAAACATAAGGATGTTGATTTTGAGCGGTCTCAGGTGCTGTGGAAGTTGACTCAAGCAGGAATATGGATAATTCGCACCACCTTATTTCCCTATTCCCAGCCATGCCTGGGCCTGGATTCTTGAGAAACCACTCCATGAGCTTTAAGAACGGAATGGGGTGATTTGCTTGGAGGGTCCTGAAGCTACTTGAGGAAGGAAGGGAGACACAGAGGAGCACCGGCCTGTGACATTTCCAGAATGATGCTCTATTCCATGTTTTCTACTGTGGGTACCAACTGCTGTGTGTGTGTGTGTGTGTGTGTGTGTGTGTGTGTGTGTGTGTGTGTGTGTGTGTGTGAGACTAGGGATTGAACCCAGAGACATTCTACCTTGGAGTGGAGCTACACCTCAGTTATATTTTATTTTTATTTGGGAACAGAGTGTCACTGCTTGCTGAGATTGTCCTTGAACCTTTGACCAGAACTCCTTTCTCAGTCTCCCAAGTACTAGGGTTACAACCATGAACTAGCATGCCTCGCTTGACTGAAAGAATTATCAAATTCAAGGCAGGTGTGGTGGTACATGAGTCAGGAGGATCACAGATTTGAGGTCAGCCTCATCAATTTAGCAAGACCCTGTTTCAAAATAAAATAGGGCTGAAGGTGTAGCTCGGAGATAGAATAACCTCTGGGTTCAATCCCCAGTACCACCACCAAAAAAAAAAATCATCAAATTCAAATCTGTCCCAATATTAGTGCTATCATTTTTGTAACCCTTGATGGAACCATTCTTTGATTGGCTACTAAGACCTCTAAACCACCAGAGCTCATAGTCATGGAAACAAGAATAAAAAATGATCTAATTGAAAGAAGCTAAACTATTTTTTTCTTCTTCTTTTTTTTTTTTTTTTTTTTTTTTTTTTTTTTTTTTTTTTTTTTTTGGTGTTACTGGAGGTTGAACACGCCCAGCCCTATTTTATTTTTTAGTTTGAAATAGGGTCTCACTGGGTTGTCAAGGCTGTCCTGGAAGCTGTGATCCTCCTATCTCAGCCTCCCAAGTACTGGGATTACAGGCCTGCACCACCATGACTGGCAGACCACTTTCATTTATTTTATTTCATTTTTGTTTATTTATTTTTGTACTAGGGATTGAACACAGGGGCATACTATTTCTGAGCTATACTCCCAGCCCTGTTTTATTTTTTATTTTGAAACAGGGTCTCACTAAATTGCTGAAAGCTACCAGGCCTGGTGGTGCACGCTTGTAATCCCAGCATTTGGGAGGCTGAGACTGGAGGATCTGGGTTCATGGCCAGCCTCAGCTGCTTAGTGAGGCCCTCCGCAACTTAGTGAGACCCTGTTTCAAAATAGAGAATAAAAAATAGGGCTAGGGCTGTAGCTCGGAGGTAGAATGTCCCCAGTACCGGAAAAAAAATAAATAGTAAATAAATAAACAAGTAAATAAATAAATAAAAATAAATAAATAAATTGCTGAAAGCCTCGAAAAGTTGTTGAGGCTGGTCTTGAACCTGTGATCCTCCTGTCTCAATCTACAGGCTTACATTACCATACCTGGAACGCTTCTTTTTTTTTTTTTTTTTGTAATACTGGGGATTGAACCCAGGGGCATTCTACTTCTGAGCTATACCCCAGCCCTATTTTTTATTCTTTACTTTGAAACAGGGTCTCACTAAGTTGAAGGTGGCCTCACTATGTAGCTGACGCTGGCCATGAACCTGTGATCCTCCTGTCTCAGCCTCCCAAGAACTGAGATTACAGGCATGCGCCACCACACCCAGCCAAGCACTTTCATTTATTTTGATAGGTTCTACAACAAACTTCTTCTCTACATTTTTCAGTCACCAAGTTACTCTGGCCAAGCCATTAGCCATTCGTTTCCCATACATCATCTGATTCCCATAAATCTACCTTGTGGATCTGCACCTGGAGCCACCATACTTTATAGGCAAAGCAGACTGTACCACACTCCACTTCTGTTTCCTGGGAGGTTTCCCTTTCCTCTTTTGGGTCACCTTGGCAGGAGCCTAAATTCCTAGCCTGCCGCTTCCTCCTGGTGCTGGAGCATCATGAAGTCATCAACGTCAGGCTGACTGCTTACAGGAACTTTGCAGGAGGCCACAGGTATGTGTCAATGATGAGGCTGCAGTGTGACCATGCAGGGACACTGAGACTCTGAGTCACCTGCTCACATAACTGGCTTGTAACCCCAGGACACTTTGAGGGAGTGCTGCTAAGTATGCCTAACTTTATGACTTGGTGGGACAGATAACACTTAGTTCATAAAGGCATAAAGGACAGTCCATTCTGCGTGGACTCTGGGTGTCTGTGACCAGGATTTCCTTTTTTTTTTTTTTTTTTTTTGGTATTGGGGATTAAGTCCAAGGCAAGTGCTTTGCCACAGAGCTATATCCCAGCTCTATGGACAGGATTTCAAACTCTAGCCACCAATTGCAAGTCAAGACTGCCTCTCAAAAGGAGAAAAGTAGCCAGGCACAGTGGTGCATGCCTGTAATCCCAGTACTTGGGAGGCTGAGACAGGAGGAAGGCAGGTTCAAGGACAGCCTCAGCAAGTAGCAAGGCTCTCATCAACCTAGGGAGACCCTGTTTCAGAACTAAAAATTAAAAAATAGGGCTAGGGGCATAGCTCGGAGATAGAATGCCCCTGTTTTCAATCCCCAGTACACACACACACACACACACACACACACACACACACACACACGTGAAAAGTACCCAGGCATGGTGCACATGCCTGTAGTCCCAGTACATGGGAGGCTGAGCCAGGATTATCACAAGTTTGAGGCCAACCTCAGCAATTTAGCAAGACCGTGTTTCAATTTTTTTTTTTTTTTCGGTGCTAGGGATTGAACACAGGGGCATTCTACCTCCAAGCTATAGCCCCAGCCCTATTTTTTATTCTTTATTTTGAAACCGGGTCTCACTAAGTTGCGGAGTGCCTCACTAGGTAGCTGAGGCTGGCCAAGAACCTGGATCCTCCGGTCTCAGCCTCCCAAATGCTGGGATTACAAGCGTGCGCCACCATGCCCGGCTTCAAAATTTTTAAAAAAAGAAAAATTAAAAAGGGCTTGGGGTATAATTGGGAGATTGAATGCCCCTGAGTTCAACCTCCAGTATCAAAAAAGAAAAAGAAAAAAAAAAGGAAAAAAAAGGAAAGAAAGGAAGGAAGAAAAAAGAAAAGAAAAAGATATAAAGTTACTTACCAAAGAGTATCCATTTTGTCCCAAACCCCAGGGACTCAGCTGTGAGTCTTCTGTTCTGGTTGCCACAGCAACTACACAGCATCCTGTCTCTACACAGATACATCCATCACTACTGGATCTTCAGGAGTCTTGAGTGCCAAGGGTTAAAAATCAGCTGGGGGATTTTTCTTGCTTTGGGTCCTGCCCCATCCTGCAAGCCTGTGAGGTGACTCAGTAACAGTCAAGCCACCATGCTTCAATGTAGTATACCTTGCCTCCAAAGTCTGAAAAGCTCTCAAACAATATGCTTCTTCCTCAACGTTAGAAGTTGCAATCCACCTACTTCCCCTGAAGGTGATAACTCAATTCCCGGACTTCTTAAGGGATTTAGATTTTAATGAGGTGGTAGCCTCCTATATTTTCATGGGATTCATCTCTTACTTCTGGCACACATGTGTCTTATCCCAGGCATCGAAAACACCTGCTCCATCCCTGCCTCTAGGGCCTATTAGTTTGATGTCGATAATATAATGGAAGCCAGGCATGGTGGTGCACGCTTGTAATTCCAGTCTTGGGAGGCTGAGACAGGAGGATCGCAGGTTCAAAACCAGCCTCAGCTTCTTAGTGAGGCCCTCTGCAACTCAATGAGACCTTGTTTCAAACTGAAAAATAAAATAGGCCTGCGGGTTTAGCTTGGAGGTAGAATGCCTCTGGGTTTAATTCCCAGTACTGTAAAATAATAATAATAATAATAATAATAATAATAATAATAATAATAATAATAGACTGGATGTGGTGGTGCATGCCTGTAATCCCACTACTTGGGAGGCTAAGACAGGAAGACTGCAGGTTTGAAGCCAGCCTCAGCAACCTAGTGAGGCCCTCAGCAACTTAATGAAACCCTGTTTCAAAATTAAAAAAAATACAATAGGGCTGGGGGTATACCTCAGAGGTAAAATGCTCCTGGGTTCAATCTCCAGCACCACCAAAGACAAATGTGACCTAAAATATGGCACAAAGCACAGGTAATAAAATTCCCAGGCAAGACAGGGAAGGTGTACAGTTCTCCCGGCCAATTACAGCTAATGCTTTCTTGTTACTTGAATAAACAAAACAGCTACCACAATTATGGTTGCATATCAGATGTTAGAAACTGTGCCCATTTTCTCCAGTAACAAGACCACATCTGGAGTAGTAGCAGATACAATTTGAGTCATTACCAAATTAAGTTTCTATTAGTCCTCTCTATTCTTTTTTTGGGGGGGAGGGTACTGGGGATTGAAACCAGGAGGGGGCATTCTACCTCTGAGATACACCCTCAGGCCTTTTTATGTTTTATTTGAGAACAGGGTCCTGCTAAGTTGCTGAGGCTGACCTCGAACCTGGGATCCTCTTGTCTCAGCCTCCCAAGGACTGGCATTATAGGCGTGCACCACAGCGCCCAGCTCCTCTATATTTCTCTGAGCTCTGATAGGAGCACAGAGCAAGCAAACAATTGTGTGAAGAGGTGATGTAAGAGGAACCCTAGGCTCTGTGCTTTCAACGTCTTGTCATCACACACGCATTTCTGAGGCTTTTCAGGAAGGTGGAGGCACTGCTTTGGATGGCTCTCCTGACACGAAGAGAGAGTTACGGAGCTGCACTGTCCAAAACCACAGCAGTAGTCACATTTGGCTGTTAAACACTTGAAATGTGCTTAGTCCAGGGACCGGCGAGGCCGTGCACACCTGTAATCCCAGTACTTGGGAGGCTGAGACAGGAGGATCACAGGTTTGAGGACAGCCTTAACAAGTAGTGAGACTCTCATCAACCTAGTGAGACCCTGTTTCAAAATAAAAATAAAATAGGGCTGGGGGTGTAACTCAAAGGGAGAATGCCCCTAGGTTCAATCCCTGGTACCACCAAAAAAATTAGTTTAGTACATGTTGAAACGTTCTGTCAGTTTGAAATACACACCCCATTTTGAAGATAGTATCAAAATGAATACATTGATAAGTTTTATGTTGATAACATGTTGAAATAGTATTTTGAGCCGAATGTGATGGTGTACGCTTCTAATCCCTGTACTTGGGAGGCTGAGACAGGAGGATCACAGATTTGCGGCCAGCTTCATCAACTTAGTGAGGCCCTCTGCAACTTAGTGAAACCCTGTTTCAAAATAAAGAATAAAAAATAGGACTGGGGGTGTAGCTCGGAGGTAGAATGTCCCTGGGTTCGATCCCCAGTACTGCAAAAAAAAAAAGAGACCCTGTTTCAAAATAGGAAGTAAAATAGGGCTGGAGGTGTAGCTCAGAGGTAGATGCCCCTGGGTTCAACACCCAGCACCAAAGAGAGAGAGAGAGAGAGAGAGAGAGGAGAAATTTAGAAGCCACACTTTTGTTCCATAATTTCATTTTTTATGCTCTAATTGTATCTCCTTAAAAGTCCTCCTCATTATGTTTGAACTGGAATCCACTTGGGTTTCTCCCATTAATTCTGCCTCTAGGTTAGCCACATCCTTGGGTCATGCAATTTTCTTTCCTAACAATTACACGCTCCCTTTGTTTGTAATCTCTTTTTGCCTGATAATGTGTCAAGCCAGTGGTTGGAATCCCTCAGGCAGCAAAGGGCTGATTGCCACTGGAACGAGAGCCAGAGGTAACTGGGACAGGAAGCGGAGACTATGTGACTATGTGTACGTGTGTGTGTGTGTGTGTGTGTGTTTGTTGCTGGGGATTGAACCCAGGGGCATTCTACCTCCGACATACACCCCCAGCCCTTTTATTCTTCATTTCTGAAACAGGGTCTTCTGTTACTGGGGACTGCTAAATTGCTGAGGCTGGCCTTGATCCTCCTGTCTCAGCCTCCCAAGAACTGGGATAACAGGTGTGCACCACCACACCCAAAGAAGCTGGTACTGGGGATTGAACTCAGGGGCATTCTACCTCCGAGCTATACCCCCAGTCCTATTTTTTATTCTTTATTTTGAAACCGAGTCTCACTAAGTTGTGGAGGGCCTCACTAGGTAGCGGAGGCTGGCTGCGAACCCAGATCCTCTGGTCTCAGCCTCCCGAATGCTGGGATTACAAGCATGCGCCACCACGCCCGGCTTGAAGCTGGGACTTTTTTGTTGACATTTTTTTTGGAGATGGGGGCGGGGGGTCATCTCTGTTTTCAGATGCAAGAAAACTGAACTGGGCCACTGGTGCCAGTGGGATTGATCGGATTTTCCCAGAGATGGCCCCAGCGAGGGAGGAAGGCAGCCAGTCTTGGATCCTCATCCTTAGATGCTGAACAGTAAGTTCTTAGGGGTCTGGCCTCATGCCTCGATGGTTGCGTTGTCTTAGCACTATGGTCCTGTGAAGTCCTGAGGTAGGATAAAAGAAATAAATAGGTAGAAAGGAGACCTAGGGAGAACAGGGAAACACCAACTTGAATATGGAAGCCGGTGACCAGGCTGGTTACACCCAAAGATTTTTGAGGAATTTACAAGTGACCCTGATCATCCCTAGGGGCGGGGCAGTTTAACTGAGGTCAGGCAAAAGAGGAATCTCTTTGGACCTTACTGGAGAACACAATCTTGAACAGTTTAAACAAAATGGATACCTACTGATAAGACAATGAAGGTCAGGACAGGGAGGATGAGAAGAACTACCAATGAGGTCACCCTGACCTACCTCCCCCTACCCACTCCTCACAAGATTCCCCTATCAAGAAGAATCCCGCACTCCCAAAGGGGCCTCTCCTTCCAGGGTGGCCCGCATTCTGCCTTGGATGTGTACTTCCTACTTTTCTAAATAAATCTTTGTGTCTCTGACTAGCATGTGCTGAAATTCTTTTTTTGTCAGGTTAAACTGAGGTAGGATAGGAGAAAGGCGCACGCCCGTGATCCCAGTACTTGGGAGGCTGAGACAGGGGGATAGGGATGGCAGGTTCGAGGACAGCCTCAGCAAGTAGTGAGACACTCATCAGCCTAGCAAGACTCTGTTTCCAAATAAGAAATAAAAAAATCAGGCTGGGGGTATGGGTAGAAGGCCTCTGGGTTCAAACCCTAGTGCTACACACACACACACACACACACACAAAATCTGTTAACTTTATAATCCTTATCTTCACCTTACAGGGTCTGTTCTATCTTGGACCACAGCCTCCATAGGCCCATACTCTTAATCATAAGGGCCCCTCTCCCCACTTAAGATTCCTGAGATGCTTAGTAAACAAAGGATCCTGAAGGAAGGTCAAGCTCAGGCTCCACCCAGCCACTGAGCATCAAGGTTGGAACCTGAGGATTCTGAGGAAGTCCAGACCTCCTCCCCTGCTGTGAGCCCCTACCCAGCTCCTCAGGGCCTCCTATAAAAGAACTGTGAGACCCTCACTCTCGAGATGGCCCATGTTCTCCCTTGAACAGGTATCCTCTACTTTCCTAAATAAACCTCTATCTTTGTCTCTGACAGTGTGTGCTGAAATTATTATTATTATTTTGCGGTATTGGGGATGGAATACAGGGGCATTCTATCTCCGAGCTACACCTCCAGTCCTATTTTGTAATTTTTATTTTGAAACAGGGTCTCACTAAGTTGCAGAGAGCCTCACTAAGTAGCTGAGGGTTGCAGCAAACCTGGGTCGTCCGGTCTCAGCCTCCCAAGTACTGGGATTACAAGAGCGCCACCACGCCCGACTCAATAGCATTATTTATAATAGTTCAAATAAATCAGGTTGCTTTTTCCTTGAACATGAAAATATTTGCTCTGAGCCATCAAGGGCTGGGGGTCAGCCCCCCACCTCTGAAAAAGGTCACAGCAACACAGAACTTTCATAGAAAATGTGACTCTTCAGATGCATTCTCTCTATCCTCACACCAACCCCGAGAGTCCCTAACACTGGCGTCCACGGTTTGTGAAGGAACCAAAGGGTGAGGCTGGAAAATGGACCCCCGTCTGAAATGGGCTACATTTCCTTTCCCAAGTACATTTCTCCAATAACTTGTATGAAACCTACAGACAGCTGCGCAGTCTGTATTCCTGGTGATGATGTGATTAGCGGTAGACATAGTTTTGGTGATTGGGTGATATCTTTATTTGTTCATTAAAACTTACAATAAAAAGGACTTTGTGTCAGGTCCAAAGTTGAATGCTCCTTGCCCTTGACTTTCCCAAGCTAAGTTGAACACAAACACAAAACGCAATTAAAATAATCAATATGGTGAGTGCTAGCGCTGAAGCTAAGGAAGAGTCTGAAAAGGAGGCTTCTGGGGGTGACCCTCGCAAAGGTAAGTCAGGAGAACCCCCTTGGAAGAGCTGCCATCCCATTTGGGTCCTCTGGGCAGAACAGGGGTTAGAGAAATTGGGGGACTCAGGTTTTTGGGGTTTTTTTTTTGTACTGAAGATTGAACCCAGGAGCATTCTCCCTCTGAGTTACACCCCCATCCCTATTTTATTTTCATTTTGCAACAGGGTCTCACTTGGTTGATGAGAGTCTCAGTACTTACTGAGGCTGTCCTCAAACCTGTGATCCTCCTGTCTCAGCCTCTCAAGCACTGGGATTACAAGTGTGTGCCGCCTCGCCTGGCTTGAGGGACTCAGTTTAAGAAGCAACTTGCACAAAGGTCCAGAGCAGGAAAGACCAGCTGCCGGGAAACTACAGGGAATTTACAGGAGGAGAGAGCTCATATGAGAGGGAGAGGGGAAGTGCAAGAGAGGACGCTGGGGGAGTGGGCTGGGACTTCCTCTAAAAGGGCTTGGTAGCCTCCTGGTGGGGCACACTTGTAATCCCAGTACTTGGGAGGCTGAAACAGGAGAATCTGGGTTCCAGGCCAGCCTCAGCTACTTAGTGAGGCCCTCTGCAACTTAGTGAGACCTTGTTTCAAAATAAAAAATAAAAAATAGGACTGGGGGTATGGCTCAGAGGTAGAATGTCCCTGGGTTCAATCCCCAGTACCAACTCCCCCCCCCCAACAAAAACAAAACAGGGTCTCACTAACTTGCAGAGGACCTCATTAAGTAGCTGAGGCTGGGCTCAGCTGTGATCCTCCTGTCTCAGCCTCCTAAACTGGGATTACAAGTGTGCACCACCACACCTGGCTTTTTATAATTTTTTTTTTTTTGGTGCTGGGGATTGAACTCAGGGGCATTCTACCTCCGAGCTATACCCCCAGCCCTATTTTTTATTCTTTATTTTGAGACAGGTTCTCACTAAATTGCAGAAGGCCTCACTAAGTAGCTGAGGCTCGCTGCGAACCCAGATCCGCCAGTCTCAGCCTCCCAGATTCTGGGATTACAAGTGTGTGCCACCACGCCCGGCTCCTTTTTTAAAGGAATCTGAAAATACTGTTACTTGAAAACTAAAAATGGTTTCTTTGGAAGAGAAGGGGAAAAATCACATTTGGGAAAACTGACCTTTTTTTTGCGGTACTGGGGATTGAACTCGGGGGCATTCTACCTCCGAGCTATACCTCCAGCCCTATTTTTTATTCTTTATTTTGTTCTTTTTATTTTGAAACCGAGTCTCACTAAGTTGCAGAGTGCCTCACTAGGTAGCTGAGGCTGGCCGCGAACCCGGATCCTCCGGTCTCAGCCTCCCGAATGCTGGGATTACAAGCGTGCGCCACCGCGCCCGGCTATTCTTTATTTTGAAACAGGGTCTCACTAAGTTGCAGAGTGCCTCACTAGGTAGCTGAGGCTGGCCACGAACCCTGATCCTCCGGTCTCAGCCTCCCAAATGCTGGGATTACAAGTGTGTGCTACCATGCCTGGCTAGGAAAACTAATCTTTGGTCTGAACTTTTACGGGCCACTTAGTTACACAAAGGATAATAAATATTTCCATGCCTACCCATCTTGCCCTGGGAAAACATTACTCTAAATATACAGAGTTTCCAATAAGTGAAGGGTTTTGTTTGATAACATAAACTGGTTTCAGCCAGATGTGGTGGGGCAACCCTGTAATCCCAGTACTTGGGAGGCTGAGACAGGAGGATCGCAGATTCAAGTGAGGCTCTCATCAACCTAGCGAGACCCTTTTTCCAAATAAAAAAGGTAAAATAGGGCTGGGGGTGTCGCTCAGAGGTAAAATGCCCCTGGTTTCAATCCCCAGTACCACACAAAATTAATTAATTAATTAAAACTGGCTTCATATAGTTACAATGAGAAGAGATGTGAAATGGACAATAAGCCATTTAGATCATCATTTAAATAAGATTAAGAAATTGACATTTCGATGGCTAACAATTATACATAAAAAATATTAAATCTAAGCCGGGCGTGGTGGTGCACGCTTGTAATCCCAGCATTTGGGAGGCTGAGACCGGAGGATCCGGGTTCGCGGCCAGCCTCAGCTACCTAGTGAGGCCCTCCGTAATTTAGTGAGACCCGGTTTCAAAATAAAGAATAAAAAATAGGGCTGGAGATGTAGCTCGGAGGCAGAATGCCCGAGTTCAATCCCCAGTACCAAAAAAAAAAAAAAAAAAAAAAAAACCCACAAAATATTAAATGTAGCTGAGCATGGTTGCGCATGCTTGTAATCCCAGTACTTGGGAGGCTGAGATAGGCAGATCACAGGTTCACAGCCAGCCTCAGCAACTTTGGCTCTCCTCCATTAACTTACAGACACCCTGTTTCAAAAAATAAAATAGGCTGGGAGCTGTAGCTCAGAGGGAGGATGCCCTTGGGTTCAATCCCCAGCACTGCAATGAATGAATGAATGAAATATTACCAATCAATTAAAAATTCACACATTTAAACAATGAGGGATCAGAAAAAAAAAAAAGAAGCGGCAGTCAGAGGTTAAGGTGTTGACCCATGTAGAGACAAAGCAGGAAATAAAACACACAACATAAGCAAAAACCACCAAGTAGGAACAAAATGAAAATAAGCACTGAGAACACACAGCTGGGGAACCCTTGAGAAGTTCCTTCCTCCCTTTTTATTGGAGGGGGGGATTTGAACCAGGGGCATTCTACCAGGAGCATTCTTACAGCCCGATTTTATTTCTTACTTGGAAACAAGGACTTGCTAGGTTGCTGAGGCTGGTTTTGAACCTGTGATCCTCCCATCTCAGCCTCCCCAAGTACTGGGATTACAGGCGTGTGTCACTGTGCCCGGTTAGAAATTCCCCTTTTTGAAAAACTGAAGTCAGAGTTCACTTTTTAGGCGAGTATTCCTGTGATCTTGGCAGGGATACGTGTCACTGCTACAGTTTCCAACTAGACGCCGGCCATCGCCGGGCTTTCATTTCTTCTTCACATGCTCCTTCCCAAACCCAAACACTCTGATTTCTGCTCCTCAGCTCCACCAAAGTGGCTTCCTGGGGGCAGCTGTTCTGAAAATATTTCTTTGGCGCAAGAAGCATACGGGCACTCTCAGGTGCAGGAGCTGACCCCCACTCCTTTCTCATAGAAGAAAACAAATCATCACGTCAAATAAAATATATGATGTCAAATAGAATTCATTCATAGGCTGGGTGTGGTGACACATGCCTGTAACCCCAGTACTTGCGAGGCTGAATCAGAAGGATTGCAGGTTCAAGGTCAGCCAGAGCAATTTAGGGAGGCCTTCAGCAACTTAGCGAGACCCTGTTTCAAAATAAAAAACAAATTAAGGCTGGGGTATATCTCAGAAGTAGAATGCCCCTGGTTCCGTCCCCAGTACCACACACACAGCATCATTCAGAAAGGAGCGGTGTTACCCTACGCAGACATTTCACCTATCATTACCTGAGACAATTCACAGCGGACTGAGATCCAGCCACACTGTCATGTGCAGGGACTACATGCCTGCTCCAGAATTCACCAGCTCCG
>PVLC010039274.1:0-14591 GCA_004027655.1 Graphiurus murinus
TTCCATGGATGGATATTTATAGTACTTCCTCTTCTTAACTATTTTAAATAATGCTGCAAAAAATACGGATATGTGACTATCTCAAGATCGTCTTAGTGTTTGCCCTTTTTTTTTTTTTTTCCCGGTACTGGGGATTGAACTCAGGGGCATTCTACCTCCAAGCTATACCCCCAGCCCTTTTTTTTTAATTATTATTCTTTATTTTGAAACCGAGTCTCACTAAGTTGCGGAGTGCCTCACTAGGTAGCTGAGGCTGGCCACGAACCCGGATCCACCGGTCTCAGCCTCCCGAATGCTGGGATTACAAGCGTGCACCACCACGTCCGGCTTTCTGTTTGCCCCTTTTTTTTTTTTTTTTGCCAATTAATTATAAACTACATAAGATTGGTTTTCAGAGAATATTGCATTTATTCCTTAATAATCAGATATAGATATTTTATAGAAAAAATGATATAAACAAAATTAAGGAATAATTATACTCACAAACGATTTTAACTACTTAACTAGTCAATTACCTAAAAAATACATCTTAGATATTGGTTATTGATGAGGTCTAGTTTGCTTTTTTCTTTTTTTTTTTTTTCAGTACTGAGGATTAAACCCAGGAGCATTCTACCTCTGAGCTACCCCCAGACCTATTTTTAATTCTTTATTTTGAAACAGGGTCTCACTAAGTTGTGGAGAGCCTCACTAAGTAGCTGAGGCTGGCCACAAACCTGCGATCTTCCTGCCTCAGCCTCCCAAGTACTGGGATTATAAGCATGCACCACCATGCCTGACTGCTTCTATCTTTTAACATCCTCTTCCTAGTTGTTTGACTTGTTTTAGCAATCAAAGCAATTAGTAGACTTTTGTCAGTTATACCAAGGCAGAACACATTCCTAAGGCTGTTCTAGGAGTGGTTCCATAAGGATTCTGTAAAGTGCTGATTATTAGCAGCAGAACTGAAAGGTTGGCCCACCACCCTAAGTTTGGAGGCAAGGGAAAGAGAAAGATAAGAAGACACTCTCAGGTAATTATTTATATCATTTATCTTGTGGGTCTGATTTATGCATGTATATTTTTTCATTACTCTCTAAAAACTTATGTGTCAATTTTTTTTAATTTAATTATCAAAAGACAGTCAAAATTTCAGATGGAAAGGAGCTTTAATTTTTAAAAATAAAGTCCATCTCTAAAGATTTTAATTTTAAATCTAAACTCATAAAATGAGAGAAAATCAATAATGGTAAATTATCTAAATTACAGTATTGCTAATTCTAAAGATTCTTATTTATGAATAAAAAGATGAGAGTTAAATACTATAAACAGTTCTGGGTATAAAGTAAAATGAATTCAGTAAAATGAAATTTCAAAAGACCTAAAGTCTTTGTCCAATAATGTAAAGATTTATTTTCCTAAATTTTCTGCTATAAAATTATCTTATTTTTATAAAAAGCAAAAACATAAATCTTATTTTTTAGATACACACAAAAAAATAGAAAAGTGGGAATAGAGGCTAAAAAAAAATAATACTAATACTTAATGGTCACAGATTGTATGTGATATGGTTAGAAAGAAGTAAATCTCAAGCATGAAAAGTGGTGCTACCAGATAAGTCAATGGCTTTCTGGAATCAGGCGGACTTTTTCATCTCTAAAGTGCTGGCGAAAATGTTATTCTATACACTGTAATGAAAAGCTGTGTCCTAACGGCTCTACAGTGAGTTAGCCTAGATTAAATATTTAATGCTACAATCTTAACAGCAACCAACATGATACTATCTTCATGTTCTCAGACCCCAAAAGATTCCCAGTTCCCTAATCCAGTATATTGCCTTCTAGGGCTGGGTTAATATTTGTCAATGAAGCACTCTGGCAGCTGACACTGGTTCCTGTCTTGGACCTAGTTTAGAATAAAAACAGATTATTGTATATGCCTTCAGGACTGTTAGCTAGCCCTTCTTAAAAACCTACAAAAATGTATGAGGATTCCATCTTTTCTGATTTTTCAGAGCATAGAAGGAATTAGAGGAAATTTGAAATTCTCTCCATAAAAATATCACTCTTTTTTAGCAGATCTAATTAGTTAACAAATGAGGAAAGCATTTTCTTGACTTAATGGTAAGTGATTCAAAGTAAATATAAGTTAAAAAAAAAAAACTAGAATTAATAATGAATATGAGAATTCTCAGAGTAAGAACTTAGGCCTATTTCTGACAGGTGCAGTAACACAGGACTGTAATTCTAGTACTTGGGAGGCTGAAACAGGAGAATCACAGGTTTAAGACCAGCCTCAGCAACTTAGCAAGAGGCTGTTTCAAAATAAAAAATAATATCCCTGGGTTCAATCCCCAAAACTACTACTACTACTACTACTACTAATAATAATAATAATAATAATAATAATACTTTAGGCCTATTTTCAACTATTTATCTTGGCAATAATAAAGAAAATATAATATATTTCACATAAAATATTTTTAATTATAGATGCTTCTTCCCCCTACACATACTTAAAATGAAAGCCAAGAATTCTGTTTTAAATCTTTCATCAAGGGAAAATACCCAAGAACCTGATAGCTTAACTCTCTATCCCAGTGGTTCTCAAGTTTTGCAAATTTTGCAAAAGAATTAAATGGGTGTTAATTAAAATGCTGATGCAAGTTTTTAGCCCTAGAGGATCTAACACAGTAGGAATGTAAAGTATACATCAGATAATTCTAAGGCAAATGGTTTGAGTAATAGAAGTGGCTACATAACTAGTAGAAAATAGAAATTCAGGCCCCTTATTTAAGAAAAAGGAATGTCATAATGGTGGCAGCAGAATAGTAAACCAAGAAGGAGGCCCTACTAAACAGGGGGCCTATGTGGATGCAAAGGTCACAAGCCTATGGAGCCTGGCCTACTAGGGAGTTTAGAAACACTATTCCAGGTAAGGTTTAAGTCAAACAATCCGAGATACTTTGAGATCCCTTATAGAGACTGAAGTAGAATCTACCTCCGAAGCTGCAAAGATGGTCGCTAGCACAGGAAATCTCCTCTTTCTGAGGAATCCTTAGGGAATGGTTACTTAGCACCCTCTTCCCCAGAAGAATGAAGTGATACCTTTTTAAAGTCTTTAGAAAAATCCAAGAAAAAGTACAATGGCAATAGCTAAAGTTTGGGTTAAACTTGTCTATTTTCATTTTTCTTTTTTTTTTTTTTTTTGCGGTACTGGGGATTGAACTCAGAGGCATTCTACCTCTGAGCTACACCCCCAGTCCTATTTTTTATTCTTTATTTTGAAACCGAGTCTCACTAAGTTGCGGAGTGCCTCACTAGGTACCTGAGGCTGGCCTCGAACCCGGATCCTCCGGTCTCAGCCTCCCGAATGCTGGGATTACAAGCGTGCGCCACCACACCCGGCCTATTTTCATTTTTCTACTTGATAGGTATTCTAGAGTTTCTGTCTCATCAATGAGACCATTAAGGAATATAAAAAGGAGATGGAAGATTTCAAGAACAAAATATGTGAAGCTTTTTTTCCAGCTATACACATGTGTGGCTGTAAGCGCTCTTCTGATTTAAATCCTCTCAGTCACATGTGCATAGGGGAAGAAAGCAGGAAAAACTGCTTGGATGTCCGTGTTTCCTTAAGGACTGTCCTTCCAGTGACATTCCAAGGGTCATAGCAGAACAAACTTGTGAGAGTTAATACGGTAGTGCCGGGCAAGTGAGCCACACAGCCAAAGCAGCTGTGATAATGTGGGTCACCAGAGCATCATATGACCAGAGAAGTCACCAGTGGGTTAGATGCTTAAATATCACTGGAACAAGGAAGCCTCAGACTTGATTTCTGAGAACATACAAAGAGCATACAGAGAATGTACATACTTGGGTTACATTGCTCTGTTGATGGTGAGGAGCATATGAGGACCAGAAGAAAACAGTTACCAACCAGTCAGGATTTAGAATTGGCTTTTAGACTTAGGATGGGAAAATAGAGAAAATACAGAGACAGGTGATGGATTGTTGGATGATAGATGATAGATAGATTAGATAGATAGATAGATAGATAGATAGATAGATAGATAGATAGATAGATAGATGCTAGGTAGGTAGATAGATAACAGATAGATGATAGAGACGGATGATGATACGTTGATGAGAAAACATAGATGATAGATAAGATAGATAGGTAGGTAGATAGATAGATAGATAGATAGATAGATAGATAGATAGATAGATAGATAGATAGATAGATAGGCAGACAAAATCTACCTTATCTTGAGAAGGGAATAGTAAGTAAATAAGATATTTTTTCTGAAAGATATTGCAATTTCTCAAATCATTTATTAAATAATTTATTTTGCTTTCTAATGTCTGGAGTATAAAAAACCTCAAGAATTATAAACAAACATATTAAACCAAAATGGGCCCTCAGAACAGATCATGCTCTTTGGTTCCTAATTGAGGAATAAAGTTTTCATCTAACATATATATACAACAACAAACCTGTACAATCAACAAACATCAGATGTAGTCCTGATTCAGCATTGCTAGATTTTTTATCCTATAGTGTAAAATTAGAACATCCCAATATGGACTTATCAAGGCAAATCTTTATAATATTGGAATCAAATAATAGTACATGGTTGAAATGATATGAATGTGATACCAGTTATTGAGTCAAAAATTGAGTAGAAGATGAAATAAAGAAGAGAAGAAAACATTGTAGAAAAGAACTCATGTTATCCTACCTGAATTATGGGCTTCAAAAACTCCACCTTACTACTATTTATTATAAGCAAGTACTTGACTTATTATAAGCAAGTACTTCACAAGACCATGGTCAGGTCATGTAATTTCTCTGAACTTTTGTCTCCTCATCAGTAAAATAGGAATAACCTTTTGGAATTGTTAAGATGACATTAAATACTATACATAGGTTCTTTCAGACTTCTCAAGAAGAGAAGGTGTGTTCCAGATGCCTCAGTCTCAACCGCTACAATGTCAGGCTTCCTAGAGAGAAAAGCAGCTAAACGCTCAAAAGACAGCAGCCAGCTCCCTCTTCTAGCTACTCTAGTGACTCTACCAGCTCCTGTCTCTCTATCCCTGCCTCTACAGACTGTTTGCCTCTGATCTGATACTTTCTCCCTCCATGCCCCTTAGCCTCTGCTACCTCCTGGCTTCTGCTTCTTCTAGGTACTCATGTTCAACCTGCTTCTGCCTACCCTCATGTCCTACATTCAAGAGACAGAGAGAGAGAGAGAGAGAGAGAGAGAGAGAGAGAGAGAGAGACAGTTTGGGTTGGACACTACCCAGAAATAGCATTCCCGTTGAATGGAGTTCCCTCTGTCTTGTCTGGCCCACTCAGGGTCACTCACTGGTCGACTATGGACAGTGTCTTCACATCAATCCTTTGTCCAGTTATCTGTTGGACAAATGGCGAGGAATTGCCTGCAGTCATGTTCCACAAGAGGGGCAATGGCTGGGCAGGAACTCAGAGCACCATGTCCTTCTGGTCCTGTAGAATGGGTAAACTCTCAGCACAACTAGTCTGGTCCTTAGCTGTGCTGAAAGTATAAAGGAAAGAATAATGATCTTAACTAACAACTTCATTCTCTCCATATTCAAAGGATGCATACTCAATTTTAATAAATACCAGTCCAATGAATATCACGAGGCAAAAAAATTAAATTAAATTACATGGGTGGTGTTATGGTTTAGATTTACAATGTCCCCCAGATCTCATGGTAAACAAAGCAGCCATATTGGAGGCAGGACATGGTTGCTGGGGAGGGGTCCCTGGGGGCATGGCCAGGAACAGTGTTTCTGGGACAGGTCGCAACAGTGTCTCTCCCTCTCTCTCTCTCTCTCTCTCTCTCTCTCTCTCTCTCTCTCTCTCTCTCTCTCTCTCTCTCCCCCTCCCTCCCTCCTCTCTCCTCTCTCCTCTCTCTTCTCTGCCTCCATGAACTCAAAACCTTCTCTTTGCTTCCCATCATCTTGCCTTAATGACCTGTAGCTTCGACTCCTCCTTAACAGCCAGTGTAAAATGGACTACATGTATGAACTAAATTCTCCAGACATGTAAGGAAGCAAATCTTTCTTCCTCTGAATGTTATATGTCAGTTGTGTAGGTCACAATGATGAGAATGCTGGCTAAAACAATGGCCTTTAGGCAGCATAGGGATGTAAAAAAGAGAGAATGATGAAGAAAGAGAAAATGTGTGTGTACAGGGAGAAAGAAGGCATTGAATAAAGACAATTGGCAGGAAATGTGAGCAAAGAAATGAAAAGTAAAAAGTAGAGAGGAAAAGAAAAATCCTCAGGAAAGGAATGAGAAATAGGAGAGTTTGACCCTAAAACCATAGAAGAATGCAGCTCACTGGGTAAGGCCAGCCCGCAAGACAGCATGACCTTTCTAATTTGAACTTTCTGCCTGTCCAACTTGAGAGTCAAGTGGGCACAAACAGAAGAAAACATCTTGAGTCCCATCTCACTCCCAGGCACTGCTCAGTTCTGCCCCTAAACTGCTGTGCTCTTCTCAACAGAACCTGTTTCTCTATCCTATCCATAGAAATATCTCCTCAGTCATATGTTAATTAAGTGGAAACATATTAGCCTCTTGCCTCTTTGCTATACTCAGGAATCCAATACGATAACCACATAGATTTGAATGTAAGGAAAGATAGAAAACAAAATGTTCCATCTTTCGTTTTTTTTTTCTGCTTCACCTTATAATCCCATTTCAGGTCCCATAAATTGAGGGGTTATAGGCATAAACAGAGACATTTATCAACTCCCTTGAAGGTGAAGATATCAAACACACTCAGGGCAGGATGGTGATTCTAACTGGAATAAGTCTGGGGCAAGTTACTCCACCTCCTTCAAGGATAGTTTTTACAGCATCCCACTCAAAAGATTCACCAATCCGACTTCTAAAAATAAACTAAAAAAAATTTAAATTTCTCACTACAGTTTCTCAAAAATGTCTGAGTCATAACATGATGTATGAGCAACTTTCCTTAACCATTCTCTCTCTCTCTCTCTCTCTCTCTACACACACACACACACACACACACACACACACACATACCCCACACACACATACATGCACAAACACACAATATACACACAATATATTCTGTGCATGCATACTGGAGATTGAACACAGGGCCATTCTACCTCTGAGATAGACCCTCAGCCATATATATATATATATATATATATATATATATATATACATATTCAAATCACTTCACATTCAGATCAACAGGGCAGAAATCAGATTGGAAGTCATGCTCCAAATACAACTGTTAACACACATACAGAGTCTTGTTAAGATGCTGAGGGTCTTGCTAAGTTGCTGAGGCCAGCCTTGAACCTGCACTCCTCCTGCCTCAGCCTCCCAAGTACTGGCATCAGTCATGGGCCACTTCACACGCCCCATTCTTTTCTTCAGACGGCTCTGTAGAGGTACATGTGTAGGGCCTTGCTTCTTCCAGGCCATCGTGTTATATTTTGTTTTGTTTTTTTTTTAAGAATCTCAAACCGTGTGCAATCCTCTTGACCCAGAGCAGCCTGCACTACTCCCGTCTCCTCCCCTCACCCTGCTTCACAGTCCTGTGAGGACTGAGGAGTAAGCAGTCTTTCTAGCCCACCTGGACTCCCAGGCTGTCCCTCCCTGTCGTAGAAGCTCCACCTGGCACAAGAGGAGGTCATCATGGAGTCTCAGCAGTGTGGGTGTGTGGAGTCACATGGGAGTCAAGGGTTTTCCTCCAAAGCAGGTGCCAGCAGCTGTCGCAGCTCTAGGATGCTGAGTCCAGGAACTAATGCCTGCTTTTCACCTAGCTGGGCACCAGTTAGAGGCTGAAATGCTATGGGACTTGGAGTTTGCATTGCTGTCCTGTTTATAAGAAAGCTTCTAGCTTACAGTAACATATCGAGACATCCTGAAAGCCTTTTTCATAGATTGTCTTACCTTTTAAAAAGGAGGACAATAGATAGTTTGGGGGGGTTTTGTTTTTGGGGTACTGAGGATTGAACCTAGGGGCCTTAAACCCCCTCCAAGATACACCCTCAGTCCCATTTTTTTATTCTTTATTTTTGAAACAGGGTTTCACCAAGTTGCAGAGAGCCTCACTAAGTATCTGAGGCTGGCCGCGAACCCAGATCCTCCTGTCTCAGCCTCCCAAGTCCTGGGACCACAAGCATGTGCCACCACGCTGGGCTATAATTTATTTTTAAAGCTTATTTTTATCATTGTAAGTACAATCAACTCTGTTTTTAGGTAGAATACATCCCAAAACAAGGCAGAGGACATCATTCACATTGATTACAAAGATTATAGAGCATGAAGAAGTGTTTGTGATCAAAATTATGCTAATCGGCTCTTGCAAGAAGCAAAGTGGTTGGTCCTGCTCCTGCCACCTTCACTTCACATTCAGAACAGAGCAGAAATCAGATTGGAAGTCATGCTCCAAATACAACTGTTAACATTTTGGTGTAATTCTTTCTGTCTTCTCTGCGTGTGATTTAAAATCAAGGCTGTGATGTGCCTTGCTAACAATCTTGCAAGCTTACCATTGTCTTAAAAATCCCTGGGTGACCTTATATAATCCAATGTCTTTCACCCCAATCTTTGTATTCACCATTCCTTGCTAGTTTTCCTATATGTCAGTCAATATAATATTACCAATCTTGCCAAGTGTTGCCTCTATTTTAAACTTTATGCAAGTGGAATCACACTTGCTGTGTTCTTTTGTGGCTTATTTTCCCTGCACGTTTGTTTTTGAGATTCCCCCAAGTTGGTGCATGTTACACTACGTGTCAATCATCCTTACTGCTTCATGGAATTCCGTCAGACAATCTACAACCCACATCCATTCTACTGTTGATGGGCATTAGGGTGGTCTTCAGTTCTTGCTACTATGAAAACTGCTTCTATGAACATTCTGTACATGTCTTCTTTTGCACTCAATAAAAAAGCTTGTTTTGGTATTAATATTATTCAGAGTGCAGTCTTTGAAACCTTAAACCATAGCTATACTCACTCTTCTGGACTAGTGGTCTAATCTAGTCTCATAACTTTAAATGCCACCTGTATGTTGCTAACTTCCACATTTATATTTTGAGGACCAGAATTCTCCTTGGAATTACTTATACCCAGCACTTCAATATCTCTTTAGAAGGCTAACAAACATCTTAAAGTAAGTATGTCCGAGACACAATCCTCAATTTTCCCTCTTAATCCTTTTGCTATTCTATAATTACATTGACCACAAATAAAATTTGAAATCATTCTTGATGTCTCTCTCTCGGTTTCTTTTTTTTTTTTTTTTGGTATTGGTATTGGGAATCCAAGGACATTCTACCTCCCCCTCCAAGCACTTTTTAATTTTTTATTTTGAAAAATAAGGAGCTCTCTAAATTGCTGGCCTTGAACCTGAGGTCCTCCTGTCTCAGCCTCCCAAGTACTAGGATTACAGGCATGTGCCACCACACCCAGCACTTACTCTCTTTCTCTCCAATTAAATATTTCAAAAAATTCAAAAGACACCCAAATTCTGACATTGTGACAGGAACACTGCTCTTCCACTGGGTCCAAGCCGTGTTGTCTCATCTGTATCGTTGTCATGCCTCCCTAATCTGGCTCTTTCCATCCTGTCCCCCACAGACTATTTACCAGCTAGACTTTTGCTGCTAAGATACCATTTAGATCATGCTACTCTCTGTTCCTTACTCTTCCTCAGTAAAATCCAAAGTCCTGGCAATGACTTAATAAAGCCTCCAGCAACCAGGCTTCCAGTCACCTCTCTGACCTCATCTCCTGATGTTCTCGCTTTACTCACTCCACGCCAGTCACACAGGCAACTTGGTTTTCCTCAAAAACACCAGAGATGTCCTAGCTCAGGACCTGTTATGCCCTGAATTGTGTCCTGTCCTAAATTCACATTGAAGCTTTAATCCAATATGAGTGCATTTGAAGGCAGGACCTGTAAAGAGGTCAGTAAGATTAAGCTGCCAGATGCCGTGGCTCACACCTGTAATCTCAGTCCCTGGGAGGCTGAGACGGGAAGATTGCAGATTTGAGGCTAACCTCAACAATTTAGCGAGAAATTGTTTCAAAATAAATTTAAAAAAAAAAAGGCTGGTAGTGTAGCTTGAAGTTAGAATGCTCCTGGATCAATCCTCAGGACAATAAACAAACAAAAAACAAATAAATAAATTGAATAATATAATGAATAATTATATATAGTTAAGGTTAAATAAGGGTGAGGCCCTATTTCAATAGGATTAGTGTTCATATAAGAAGAGACACCAAAGAGTTCTTTCTTCCTCTCTCCATCTCTCTCCTTTCTCTCTCCCCTCCCATACCATATGAAGACACAACAAGAAGGCCAGGAAGGGAGCCCTCAGCATAAACCCAACCTGCTATAGCTTCCAGAATTATACAAAAATGTATTTATGCTATTTAAGCCACCCAGTCTATGGTAATTTGTTATGGTAGCCCCAGAAGACAAAGACAGATATTGGTAACATGAAGTGCTATTGGAATAAACACGAAAAATGTGACTTTGGACTGGGAAATGGTGAGAGGCTGGGGGAGATTTTAGGTTTTGTTTGTTTGTTTTTGGTTAACTGGGGATTGAACTCAGGGGTGTTCTACCTCTGAGCTATACCCTCTTTTTCATTTATTTATTTATTTATTTATTTGAAACAGGTTCTCCCTTTAGTCACTAAGGGTCTTGCTAAGTTACCACAGCTAGCCCAGAACCTGAGACCCTCCTGTCTCAGCCTCCCAAGTACTTGGCTTAGAGACCTACACCACCATACCAAGCTTAAGGCTGGTGGAGTTTTGAGGTGCACACTAGAATAAGCCAAGATTGCTGTAAAAGAACTATTTGTATAACTGTGGACATTAAAAGGATCCTGATAAGAGTTTAGAAAGATAAGAGAATATGTAAATAATTGTGAACAGATCTTAGTAGAAATAGGGATGTTAAGAGCCATTCTACTGAGATCTCAGATCTAGAAACTGGGAGAAAGGTCATCCTCATTATACAGTGGCAAAGAACTTGGTTGAATTCTGTTCATTTTCTAGTGTTTTGTGGAAGCTAAAACCTCCAAGAGATGAAATTATTTAGCAGAGGAAGTTTCTAAGAAATTTATCGATGGTGCAGCTTGAGTTCTCCTTACTTACTGTTAATAGTAAAATGCTTTATAAATATGTTTAACTCTTCCCCTTAATGTCAAACTCTTTTACACAGTGTTTTTACAAATATATGTCCCAGTTGGGACAGCAAGATAATTTTTTCCTTAATTTTTTAACTAGTATGTTAAAATTGCATGTATTTATGAGGTAACATATGATGTTTAGATATATGTATACATTGTGAATTGTTCAAATCAGAGTAAACCTATCTATCTCCTCAAGTATGTATATTCTCTATGGTTAAAAAATTCAAAATCCTTTATCCTAGCTTTAAAAAACAAACAGCACATTAATCATTATCTATAGCCACATTACAGTACAATAGTGCACCAGAATGTCATTTTCCTAACTATAAATTAGGACCCATTAGCCAATTTCTCCCAAACCTTCCCACTCACTTCTCTTCTGAACTTCTGGTAATCACCATTCTAATCTCAAATTCCATGGGATCAACTTCTTTAGTTTCCACATGTGAGTGAGATCATATGGTACTTGCTTTTCTGTGCCTGGCTTATTTCACTAAACATAATGACCAATATCCATCCATGTTGTTTCAAATGATAAGATTCAATCCTTTTTTTTTTTTTTTTTTTTTTTTGCAGTACTGGGAGTTGAACTCAGGGGCATTCTACCTCCGAGCTACACCCCCAGCCCTATTTTTTTTTATTCTTTATTTTGAAACCGAGTCTCACTAAGTTGCGGAGTGTCTCACTAGGTAGCTGAGGCTGGCCGCGAACCCGGATCCTCCGGTCTCAGCCTCCCGAATGCTGGGATTACAAGCGTGCGCCACCATGCCCGGCTAGGATTCAATCCTTTTTTAAGAGCTAAATTTATTCCATTATACATATAAATATATTCTTTCTCCATCAGTTGATAGACATTTATGTTTCCATTTCTTGCCTATTGTAAATAGTGCTACAGAAAAAAATTGGCAGGGCTATGTCTTGAATAGACTGATTTAATCTCCTTTGGACATATATCCAATAGTTGGATTGCTGGATCATATGATAGTTCTATGTTTTTATTTTTTAAGAAACGTTGAAAAGGTTTTCTCACTGGCTATACTAACTTTCATTCCCACCAACAGTGTACAAGTGTTCCCTTTTCTCTGCATCCTTGCTGACATTTGGTACTTTTTGTCTCTTTGATAACATTAATTCTTATTGGAGTAAATATGGTTTTAATTTGCATTTCCTTGGTAATTTAAAAAGGTTGAATAAAGAGTAAGTTTGATGGTAAGCACTTTTTTAGGTTCTGTTAGCCATTTGTGTGTCTTCCTTGAAAAAGTGTAAATTTAGATGTAGTATCATTTTGATCAGATTATGTGGGTGTCATGTATTTGTTTATTTGCTGTTGATATTTTCTCCCACTCTGTAGCTTGTCGCCACTCTGTTAATTATTTCCTTTTCTGTGTGGAAGCTTTTTTGTTTGTTTGTTTGTTTGTCCGTATGTTTGTTTAAGTCTGATAAAATCCCATTTATTTATTTCACTTTTTTTCCTATGTTATGGGATCTTATCCAAAAAAAAATTCGTGTCTATTCCAACATGTTGAAGCATTCCCCCTCTGCCTCCTTCTAGTAGTTTTATGAATTACCTTTAAGTATTTAATCCCCTTTGAGTTGTTTTTTGTTGCTTGTAAAAGAGGGATTTAGTTTCTCTCTTCTGCTTGTATAAATCCAATTTTCTCAGCACTATTTACAGAAAAGATTGTCTTTTCTACAATGCATGTTCTTAGCACCTTGGTCAAAGATGAGTTGACCGTAGAACATGGGCATACATCTAGGTCTCAGTTCTAGAAGTTCCATTGATGTTTGTGCCTATTTTTATACCAGTATCATGAGGTATCGGGAGCCCCAGGCTGAACCTTCAACCGTGAGGCCCCAATAAAGACGCTGCCTGAATGTTGCTGATTCAAACCTCTCTTTATTATACCTCTCTCTCTGGGATCGAGGGCACTACCCAAGCAGTAACGAACACAGCACAGAAGCCGTCTCTCCAAATAGTGCCTTTCCAATAACCCCTCTCTCCAGCAATCCACCTTCCACTAGCAACCAACAACCTTTCCTCCCAGAACTTCTCCAGCAACAACCTAGCCAGCCTCTCCCCAGCAACTCCAACAACAACAACAACAACCCTCCTGGGCGAGAGGTGGAGGCTCTTAAAGCCACACAGGGCCTACGCCTCGAGGCGTCTCACACAGCTCTCACCTGGGCTGGCCACGAGTCGGGCGTGCTGGTGCATGCGCTCTGGCATGGCGCAGCCCTAGAATGTTAACCACCTGCAGCCACTTCTGGCACTCTGCCAGGCGCCATCTAGAGGCAAGGTCTAGCTGGCCGGACTAGGCCCCCGACAATGAGGTTTAAATTACTACAACCTATTAAGTATGTTTTGAGGTCAGGTGGTGTAATGCCTTCTGATTTGTTCTTTTAGCTCAAGATTGCTTTGAGCGTTTGGAAAATTGTGATTCCTTCCAGACTTGAGGATTTTTTTCCCATTTCTTTGAAGAATGTCAGTGGTATTTTGGTAGGGGTTGCATTGAATTTGTAGAGTGTCTTGGGTAGTATGGACATTTTAACAATATCTATTCTTCCAATACCATAAGCACAGATATCTTTCAATTTTTGTTTCCTTTTCAATTTCTTTTATCGGTGCTTAATGGTTTTCATGATTGTTGTGTGTGTCAGCATTTTCACAGCCGTAATATAAGACCTGACCACTTAACTTAGAGGGAAGATTTATTTTCTTACAGTTTGGGGTTCAGTTCATGTGAGGTCGGGGACTGTGGATCTCAGCGTATGGTGGCAGGAAGCAGAGACAGAGAGAGGGAGCACATGGGCTGTGCTCACATCATGCAGGCTGGAAGCAAGAGAGAGAGAGAGCAGAGGGAGGAGGAACCAAATATCGTCCCCAAGGCCTCACCCCCAGGGACCCACCTTCTCAATTTTGGGGGGACGTACCTCCTCAAAATTTGGGGGGACCCACCTCCTTGATTTTTTGGAATAACTTAAGTAGAATTTGTCTTAGTTCTTTAATCTTTGGTAGGATTCACCAGTGAAGTGGTCTGACCCTGGACTTGTCCTTGAAGGGAACTTTTTATTACTGATTCATCTCATTGCTTGTTATTGGTCTGTTCAGCTTTCCTACTTCATGATTCAGTCTTTTTAAGATATATGTGTCCAGGAACTTTTCCATTTATTCTAGGTTGTTTAATTTTGGGAGATATAATTTTTTCACAATATATATATTTTGTAGTTGTTATGATGTGCCTTTATTTTGTGCCAACCATAAAAAGCAAGGTGGTAACCTTGCTTTGGCCGTTCATAGAGCCAAAACAAATACTTTAGGACAATGCTGCTGTACACATTGCATTATGCTCAGGAGTGAATTGGTAGGAAGGATATAGAATTCAAACT
>PVLC010039275.1:0-14355 GCA_004027655.1 Graphiurus murinus
AAAAAAAAAACCTGAGAGTAGAAGAGGGATTACTAGGGACCAGAGCAGGGGTGGGGGACATGATCAATGCACAATGTATGCATGTATGAAAATATCACAGTGAATCCCATTAATTTGTACAATTAATAGCTGTTAATAATTAAGAATTTTAAGACAGCAACAGTAGAGCATGAAACTAAGCAAGGGACCCTTCTGAGCCTGGGGCCCTCTGGGACTGCACTGGTCACATGCCAGGAAGCCAGTCCTGGGCTCAGGACATCTAGGATCTGAGATAGCATCCATACCTTTAGTGGACCACACTGCAAGAAGAGTAATGCCAGCAAATACATGTTTTTGAATTTCAACCTAAAGTTTTCTTTTCGCTCATAATTCCCATGGGCTCTAGTTTTATTATCTTTTCACTGAGGCAGCTTTGATATCGAACTTCAGTTTCTTAAAGAGCTTTTGATAAAGACATATTTAAAAACAGTAATTAGTCAAAATTTTTGAAGGTTGATTAAGAATGGCAGAAAATATAACCAAGCATTATCAGAAAAAAAATAGTTCAGTGTTGAGATATGGGAAGTGTGCATTTGGTAAGTCCTGTGGATACTGAGTAAAGGCATGACCCCTGGTAGCCTGCCTATAGCAGAGGAGACGCTGCTACTTCCTCCTAGGGAAGGCGCCACGCTGTCCACTCCCAAGCCCTTCTGCACATACTCCTATTAGTGGCTGCCAGTCAGGGAAATTGAGCCACTCTCCATCTTGAGAGTGTCTTGGGGCAAGCTCACCTGGCTTGCACCTTCTGAGTAGCAACTTCTGGAAATCAGTGTCCTTTCCTGCCTCTCTGAGTCATGCCTGCCTGGGAGCAGACAGGTGCGGAGCCTTCCCCAGCTCCCTCACTTCATCCTCATGTCTCCTGTCTCTGTCTCTCTGTTCCAACCTGGCTGGGTCCAGGTAAGTGGCTAGAAGCCCCCCTCCCCCACCACACACACACACACACACACACACACACAGAGCCAGTGCTGCCTCAAGACAATATTCTAAAGAGACTCAAAAGGATTTTTTTTCCTCTTGAAACTCTAGACTCTGGGGCTCTATATGTGATATTATCTCCTTTTTTCTTCTTGACACCAGTCCAGCCAAACTATCATCTCTCAAACAAAATTGTACCTGAAACCCAGAATTTCATTATTAAGCACTTAAGTTAATTGGTCCCAAGATCATTTCAATTCAATCCATTTGCTTTTCCACTTAGAAGTCACCTTTCCCATGGCTTCTGAACACCATTTACAAAGGGCAGGGGACTGCATTTTCACAAATCAGTGCTCCAAGGTCACAGTCCCCTTTTTCAGAGAGCTTTCTCTCTAAAAGCAAAGATTAATTTTTACATGTTAACACAGTTACAGTTAAGGAGCCCAGCTAAGGGCTGCACTTCCGTAATGCTGGTCTGCCTCCCTTCTTAGCAGTGTCAATGACAGCTGACAGTATTTCTGCTTCTAGACTTCTGGTGTTCAGGAAATCTTCTTACTTATGTTTTCTTCATTTTCATATATTTATTTCATATGTGTATATACATATACATATACATACACAGTGTGAACATCTGTTATCCTGTCCTCTTGTTTCAAGTTCCCACCATCATTCCTCTCCATAACTAATATATTAATTTATATTTACATATGCATATTTGTTTAAATACAGATCATCTGGCATCCACATCATTGGGGATATATAGTTTTAGAAAACATTTTCCATAATAGTCTATTTCTTTCAATTTGCTGCTTCCTGTTTGTTTGGGATACTGTTGTTCAGCTTATAGAGTTTCCCCACTGTCCAGTAGTCCTTGGTTGTCTATTCATGCATTAAAAGCAGATTCTCAAAATTTAGTTGGAAGTTATGAGTAAATGTGGGGCCTCAATGTAGGGTGGTTAGCTGGGCTTTTCAGGGTCTCTATGTTTCAGGTTAGATTTCTCAGTGGGGACATTTCCATTTCCTGCCTTGCTACCAGCTCTGCAAAAAGAATGTTAAATATTCATTTATTTCCCTGTTTCAGTATGGAAGCCAGAGTCTCAGTGGAATCTGGAGTTCCCAATTTAGAGATGGTCTATTTTCCCTTTTCAGATAATAAACCACCAGTCCTTTGCTGGAGTTGAGAAGGGACAACTACCTGGCTGTGTAAAGAAAGATTGTAAAGACTACTTCATAAATACCTTTTAACCAATTCTTATCCTTCATCTCTGCTTCCAGGAGTTGGCCAATTCCTGAACCTATTGCGTATTCTGTGGCTTAATTCAGGTTTCTCAGCTTTTAGAATAAAGGTCGGGTTTGAGTCTACTAAGCTATACCTCACTCAGCCATCTGATTCTCAGCTTTCAAAAACTTGTCACTGTTGTCTCTTTTCATATTCTCCCCATTCTTGTACTTTATGCCTTTTTTTTCCTTGGTACTGGAGATTGTACCCAGGAACATTCTACATCCAAGTTACACCCCAGCCCCCTCCCCCTTTTTTTTAAACAAGAGTCTTGCAAGTTGCTGAGGCTTCCCTTGAACCTGTAGTACTTCTGTCTCAGCCTCCAAAATACAGAGATTACAGGTGTTTGCCACCACACCTGGATTATTTTATACCTCTGAAAGTATCTTACTGTTGTTGTCCAGGTAGTATTCAGGAAGTAGAGAAAATACATATGTTCAGTCTACCATCTTTACCCATAATAATGTTTCAAAGCAATATGCTTACAAAGATGGCAAATGATTGTGCCAGAAATAAATGTAGTAGTAGCCGTTGAGTTGTGATGAACCATATAGTAAATATGAATCTACACGCTGCTGCTGAGTTACCAGTTAAAATGAAATTGAAAAAATTAAGATATCAGAGGAAATTATTATTCTGATATTTTTGCCCCTTAGGAGAAAATCATATTTAATTTTGGTTTTTGCATTTAAGAAACATCTGAAAAAAACCTGGAATAATGGAACCAATGTGTTATTTACAAAACACATTGCTAAGCCCCATGAATAAAAGTTATTTAACCTTAACAGTAAGAAGTAACCATATTACCAAGTATTTAATTGATTTCCCAAGGAAAATACTCATTAACTACTATGTTTCACAATGGCAACACAAGAAAATAAAGTTGAAGTTATACTAGGAAAATGAGCAATTAAACATTTGTATGTTAGGAGGGAGGATGAATTTGTCTCTTTGAAAACAATTACAAATTATTATATTTATGAAATAGAATGGTAGACATGGACCAGAAGACATCTGAATATCTTTCTTCTCTGAATAACTTAGTTTATCATCACATTAATGTCTGCATTATATTAGTGAGCCCTTTTTCAAAGGAAGCCAAACCACTGGTCTCATTTGTTAGATTGACTGCTATGGTTTTGCCGTAGCGGATGGAATGTGTGTGTTTGGTTTATGTACACTTCTATCTAAACTGTTTAATTTCCTGTCTCATTAGAAAGCATAGCCAAAAACAGTTTAATTGACTAACGAGCCCTGAAAACAGAGGAAAGGCAATTAAGATAACAGGACTTTGCAGTTCATTTAGATGCTCAGAAACATATTATTTTAAATTATAGAGCATTAGGGTAGAGTTCAGAAGAGGTAATTAGCCTTGTGTTAAATGACTATTTCTGAATGTATCTTAAAGCCAGATAATTTATAGCTATTTTTAAAATGATTTTATTTTGCTAAAAATATTAAAAACCAACTAAAGCAAAATACTTGTAAATTCAATTCAGAAATTAAAGAGAAATAATTAGTATTGTGAATATTTATGTTTAGACATTGAAGGTATTCAGAGAGATATGTTCCAAATTTTTAAAAAAGTATACTTAAATATATAGCTTATGTACAAGGCAATTATGCAAAGTTTCAAAATGTGATCATTGAATTTCATATCCATTATAAAATGTTCATCTTGTAATTTAAGATTAGTTTACATGAAATATGATTTGCAAAACTATAACTACTGTTAATTGCACACTTGTTTCATCTATTGAGTTACTGGAATAAAATATATTAACATCAACCAAATATTCCAGGTAGATAGTCTAGGAATAAAAAATTTACCAGTAGATAGTCTAGGAATAAAAATTTTACCAGAAAGGAGGTTATTACTGTCACTTCTTAGAATCAACACCTATCATAGCCTCATTGATTCCCAGTCACATTCAATCTGCAACTAAAGATGTTAGTCCTGTGAATGTTAAGATGTTTCCACTCTGCTTGCTTTGTGACTTATAAATGTGAGTGTAGGGGGATTTTTTATAGTACTGCTAATCCTCAACATTTATTGGGTTTTTCCCTTGATTCTATATGAAAACAAAATTTTTAAGCAGTTTAAGGGCCTACTTTGTCAATGTGTTTTTATTGAAAGCCCTTAGGAAAGCAAGTTTTATTCAGAAGCAATTTTACTCTACCAAAAAATTGTAAAACATACCTATCTGTTCATATGAAACATGCCTTTGCAGGTCAGTTTTTTAAATGAACTAAACTGAGTGAAAAGACTGAAGAGTTGAAGTAACTTCTTGCAAGATCTGCCTGATTTGACCTCTGTTTTATCTAACCAGCAACTATAGTTTCTATTATGTTGCTATCATTTGGTCTTTATTTACAAATAAATACTAACTTCATCAGTAAGAAACTTTTCTGAAATATTTGTTTGAAACACACCCAAGCTGATTTTTACATTTCATATTTTTTATTACATACTCCATGTATTCCTTTTTATTATTTTATGGGGGGGAGGGGTACTGAGGATTTAATCCAAGGGCATTCTACCTCTGAGCTATACCCCAAATTTTGAAACAGGGTATTATTTAATTGCTTAGGCTGGCTTCAAACCTTGATCCTCCTGTCTCAGCCTCCCAAGGATTGGGATTACAGGTGTATACCACCATACCCAATACTCCATGCATTCTTGAAAAATTGTGCCTATGTTTTACAGATGAATATTTTGAATTACTAAAAGAATTTGCTTTTTGAAGAAATTATGTGAAAATAAATGATGTCATTAATATTTATCATGAAGATTGGGTATGGTGGTACACGCCTGTAATCCCAGTACTTGGGAGGCTAAAATAGGAGGATCACAGGTTCAAGGCCAGCCTTGGAAATTTAGCAAGACTCTCAGCAACCTAGTGAAACCCTGTTTGAAAATAAAAATAAAAAAGGGCTGTTGGGCTGGGTGTGGTGGCACATGCTTGTAATCCCAGCATTTGGAAAGCTGAGACCAGAGGATCTGGGTTCTCAGCCAGCCTCAGCTACCTAGTGAGGCATTCCGCAACTTAGTGAGGCCCTGTTTCAAAATAAAGAATAAAAAATAGGGCTGGGGGTGTAGCTCAGAGGTTGAATGCCTCTGGGGTCAATCCCCTGTACCACATTAAAAATATATTTTTTGAAATATATTTTTCAAAAATCATCATGACGAAGATATACCTTTCTCTAGTTTTCTTTTTTAAACCTAATTATCCATATATTGGATTTTTATAATGTGATATATAATATACAAAGAAGGTTTAAATAAAGAGCCCAATGATAGATTATATTTATAATAGACCTTGAATGAATTAATGATTTTTCAAAATTACTTCTAGATGGTAAAATATTGAATATGCTTTCGAGGTAAAATTTAACTGAAATGGAATGAATAACCAAGAGTTCAATAATGATGAATGTAATTCTGGAGTAACTATTCAAAAAGGTAATTAAGATGGGATATCTTGTAGTTACATAAGTAGGCTCCTAATCTGTTCTATCAGACTATTCCTAATCTGTTAAATATTATCAACCAGTAATATTTTTAGTAGATAGGCCTTATAAAAACATGAATAGTTCTTATTTAAATGATTCCAGAACGAGTGTACTTAATGTAGTGGGTATAAAAACCCTAATGCAAGGTCCTGCCTACAAAGAATATTTAGTTAATTTAATGTATCTTATTTCAAAACTTACTTTCAATTGAATTTTTATTCACATTTACATTCCTGTGCTTCATTTCCCAGATCTTTTAAATTTCATGAGTATACCAACAATGTGTGCTTGGTATACTAAAGCCTTGTGACATTAATAACTAAGTGTCAATAGTTGCACCCTACAATGCCAGCTATAAAAGAACTTTCACAGGCTGCTGGCTGAGCTGATCTTGAGGACCTTTAATGCTTCCTTTCCTCCCTGGATACTTGTTCCGGGACCCAGATCAACAATGTTAGGCTCCAGGAAGTTTGGTGAATGAATAAAGGAAAATGACAATGACGTGTTCCTTGAGAGAGTGATTAATTCCTAGAAAGGTTGCATCGCTTAACCTTATAAAGGATAATTTGGGAGGTTCCCTTAACTTGTGTGTCCTTAGCTTCAGTGTTTTCCCAGGGCCACAGAAGTGCACAGAAGCATTTTGTTGCTTACATTGGGTCTTCATTGGAACTCAGAGAGTATGCTTATCTACACAAACCCTGAATTTTTTCCTTTAGCTAAATAGACATCCTTCCTACTAAAACCCTGATTGAAGGAGGGACATACTAACCAGAAATCCAACCAGAAAGTAAATGAATAATGAGGGTATATAATAAGATGTCTTCTTTAAGAAGTCAATTAATTGTTGACAAGGTATGATATTTGCCCACTCTGTAGATTAAATAATGAGATCAGTGAATATGAACCTACTGGCAAACTTGTCAACAAACAAACCTCTATTAATAACATAATTCTGTTTAAGGTTAATAGTAACATGCTATTTGAGTTACTTATTGCTGCTTAAGAAAATACCTACAAACTTTAGTGGCTTAGGACAATAAATATTTATAAGCTCACATTTCTTATGGGCAGGGACCTGGAGAGTTGCTTAGTTCTTTGGTTCTTGCCCCAAGTTTATAAAGAAGATGTGGTTGGGATGTCTTTCAGGGCGGATGTCTTTCAGGGCTGCAGCCACTTAAAGGCTTGACTGGGAATGGATGATCTGCCTGCAGATTCATGCAAATGACTGTCAGCAGGTGGCATGAATTTCTCTCCATTTGAACCTCTCCGCAAGATTTATTTTTTTCATTATTATTAGTGCATTGTAATTACACATTATAATGAAGTTCAGAGTGATAGAAACATACATGCACACAGCACTTGTGCGCTTCCCACCAGGGCTCACCCTGCTTCCTCCCTCTCCCCACACATAATATCAAAATTGGTATTGATAACTTCATATATGAACATAGCATTATTTGAATTGATTTCTTCACCAGATTTCCCCTTGCACCTCCCCAAATCCCCCACATCCCTCCCCAGATCCCCTTACATTATTCTACTAGTATCTCCCCTTATTTATCTGAAGTCCTTGTTTCCTAATCTCTCCCTAGCTTCCACATATGAATGAAAACATATGGCCCTACACTTCCTGGGATTGGTTAATCTCACTTAGCATAATATTCTTCAGTTCCATCCATTTTTCTGTAAATGACATAATGCTATTCTTCTTTATGGCTAAGTAAGATTCCATTGTATATACTATAGTTTTGTAACCCATTCATCTGTTGAGGAATCTAGACTGGTTTTACAGTTCAGCTATTATGAATTGTGCTGCCAAAAACATAGCTATGCATGTGTCCCTATAATGTTCCCAAAAGTAGTAGAGCTGAGTTGTGTGGTAGTTCAGAGGATTAATATCTACAATATACAAAGAACTTAAAAAAACTTCCCTAAAAAAACAAATAATCCAACCAAAAAAATGGACAGTGGATCTGAAGAGGCACTTCTCAAAAGAAGAACTATAAATGACCAATAAATATATGAAAAAATGTTCAACATCATTAGGAATCAGGGAAATGTAAATCAAAACAGCACTGAGATTCCATCTACCTTCCTGGGACTTCTTGAGTGATCCCCTACACGGCAGCTGGCTTCCTCCACCATGAATAATCTGAGAGAGAACAACTAGGAAGCCATGGTGCCTTTTGTGGCCTATTCTGTCTAGTTGTATATTGTCAATTCTGCACTTTTATTTTCAATCCATAAGAAATTAAAAGTCCAGCCCCTATTTCCAACTTATTTCCAATTCATTGTTAATGAATTTGTGAATATATTTTAAATCACTACACATAAATTCACTACATTGCTAGAAAATGCCTTAAAGTTATTATTAAGATAAGTTTCAATGTGAACTTAAATTGTCACCACAAGTCATAACCATAAATAAGATTCCAGACCAGTGTTCTGTGCACTAGACTGCTACATCTCAGGAACACTGAAAATTCAGAACTCCTTAGCAACAGAGCTGTTCTGCCTTATCAACAAACAACTTTGTGCAATTGATTTCTTTTCTCATCAAAAACAGCAGTAAATGTTTAAATTAGTAATGGGTAAATTAGATGTAATTAAATTGGAGATTGAATTTTAAGTTCTATGTAATTTTTTTTTTTTTTTTTTTTTTTTTTTTTTTTGCGGTACTGGGGATTGAACTCAGGGGCATTCTACCTCCGAGCTATACCCCCAGCCCTATTTTTTAATCTTTATTTTGAAACCGAGTCTCACTAAGTTGCAGAGTGCCTCACTAGGTAGCTGAGGCTGGCCGCGAACCCGGATCCTCCGGTCTCAGCCTCCCGAATGCTGGGATTACAAGCATGCGCCACCACGCCCGTCTGTAAATTTTTTTTTTAAATGACAAAATATTTCCATTACATGATATATTGTTTTTTCTTTCATAAACGAAGAGAGGATGGCTGTGTTTCTATCCCAGCTGAAGCTTCCAGCAGCAATGTTGGCTGCTCAAGCTCATGGGCGGCCTGGTCCACCAGGGAAGGATGGCTTACCTGGGCCACCAGGAGATCCGGGACCCCAAGGTAAGTCTTCAAGTATACTTGTTTACCATTTATTAACCCCCAGTATTTATAGCATGCTAATTGCAGTTAAAGGAATATAATATATTCATAATATAAAATGAATATAGAATGTCTTACTACTATTTGACTTTCTAGAAGTAAATACTTATTAAAACTTCAAATTTAAAATTGACTAATAATTACCAGCTACTCTAAATGCATTTTCATAATATTTGGTAAAACACTAACAGCAATAATGTATGTTTCTATATCATGATTATATAGGAATACTATAGTTGACTATGCCTCCTTTTAACAGTAAGTTAGACAAGACTCATCATCTTAGAATCTTAAAGAAACTGAGCAGTCTTAGATGATCCTAAAAGTAGTCTTTTAGGCCTCAAGCATATTTTTGCAAAAATTTAGAATACTTCTGTTTTAATAGAGCTTGTAAATCATAACTTTGGAACTTTAAAGAATACCTCCTAGCTTCTAAAGTCATGAAAGCCAAACTTTACTTATATTGGCAAAAAAAAAAACAAAAACAAAAACTATTGCATTGATGATGATTTCATAAAAGACATGACCTTAAATTTGATTTGACTAAACTATTCTGACAAGGCTATTCTGTAGAAATATTGTTAGCCATCAGCAAAGTGGTCCAAGAGGCCTGGATTTTGAAGACTCACAAACTCTGATAAGGAAATAGCAAATTTAGAGAGTACATACCATGAAAGGTAAGACCAAAGAACATGCCAGAGCTACAACTACTTCCCCACCAAAGCTATCCCCAGGAATTCTAGTGTCAGTTTGCCTTGGTCAGTTTGAATTAAATTCTGCTCCAGAATCCATTTTCAGGGACCATCTACTCAGAATTCACCCCAATGGATCCCATGTGGGGACACAGGCACATTTCTTGCTCTGCTACACATGGAGATAAATAGCTACATACAGAAAAGTAGATGCAGGGAAATGCGTCCCAGATTTAGCCAGACAGTCCTGCCATGCCCAGAGGCCTGAGAGAGCATGGACAGCCCTGCCTAGCAAAGAGGAAGGATCCAAGACAAGATAACTTATTCTCTGATTTTGAGTAATGTCTGAATCTATTCCTACTCTGACGGAACAGAAGAGAGTTTTCAGTGGTGCATCCCTGGGTGACTCCAGACTGAGTCTCTGGACTCACCAGAAACAGCCCCTCTGTACTACTGCAAGTGGCATTTATAAGCCTCTGCAGGGACAGGAAATCAGGAGGGACATTCCCCCAAGGCAAGAGGCCTTGGTAGCTGCCAAGAACTTACCCAGGAGATTGCCGACCTGAGCTTGACTAGCCAGTAGAACCCCGGCTCCTGACTGGCTGCCAAATTTGTTACTGTGGAAAGGCTGGTTCTGGTCAACCCAGGATGGGCACCAGTTAGTTGAGGGGCAAGGATGTGGTAAAGAAGGAACATCTCTCAGTGGAGCTAGCCAATCAGAAGATGGAGTACCATCTCATCCTGAAGGGCTGTCTTGCTGGAAGGCTGATTGAGGGGTGGTCTGTATCGGAGCTGAATGAGTGCAGGCTGCTGAGAGCTTTCTCATAGGTGGAGGTGAATAGCCAAATGATGCACATCTGATCCTAACTGCTTAGTCACAAGATGTTTTTCAGTTCTGCAAAGATCATTATTTCCTTGGGCTATATTTGTCACGAATTAATTTGCCCACCTGCAGTTCCTGACATATTACACAGTAGACAGGCTAGACATAGGAACCACCCCAGGCCCTCCTACTAATCATCGAACCCATGTAATGAAAAAACCATACTTCACCTGATCATTACTAAAGACAAGAGTCAGGTAAGGTTAAATAGTCCTAGCCAGGCATGGTAATGCAAGCCCTTAATCCCATTATTTGGAAGCCTAAAACAAGAGGATCACAGGTTTGAGGTCGGTCTCAGCAACTTAGCGAAATCCTGTTTCAAGATAAATAAATAAATGAATGAAAAAGGGGTTGGGAAGGTAGCTCCAAGGCAGAATGCCTCTAGATTCAATGAAAAAAAAAAAAAAAAAGAAAGAAAAGAAAAAAAAAATCAGGGAGTCCTGTCCTGTGTGAGATCTGGTTTCAGTGCTTGGCTTCAAAATTACTCTCATTTTTTTAAACACACGTTCTACCTTCCTCTTAGATCATGGGGAGGTTTGATAGATAATTGGAGGAAAGCGTGGAATCTGGGTGGCTTTCTGTGGGTACACAGTTGTGTAGAGGGTGCTTATTATCTATCACCTGTTAGGTCTGTTCTGAAGTCAGAATATATGAGAACCAGAAGAAAGATCTTGAAAGTCCACTGATGATGCACAATGCCTCAAACCAGACTGCTAATACCGATAGGAGGAAAACGTCAGACAGGCCCTTCAGATGGTGGTGTTCTTAGAGAATAGGAATAATGGGAAACTGGGATGATCAAGGGAATCATCCTTGGGACCCGAGTCAGCTGTTGCACACAAATGCTTGGATCCAGGCACCCTCCCAGGGACTCAGGAAATCCATCGGGAAGGCTCTCTCAGCCAGAGGCAATTCTCAGTCGACAGCATTAGTTAGTGCAGGTTTTGGAATTAAGACTTCTATTCACTGCTCCATTTCCCATCCCTCTTGGCAAGTGATTTGTATGGGTTTCATCTGCTACTCTGCCAAGGAGACATCATAGATGACGACTTCTACTCTACCTAAGACTTTTGAACACAATTCTTGAATTTGAAGGATTTCTCCATATCATTTACATTTAAAAAAAAACAATGATTACTAAAATTGGCAAAACTTTTATCCCATTATTGGGTTGCTGACAACAGACACACTCTGACTATAACTTAGTAGCTGTCGCCTCAACCTTTAGTCCCACCATGTCATTTCTAATAGACATATCTTGACTATAACTTATTAGCTGTCTCTAAAACCTTTTCATTATTTGTTAAATTTGCTAGAAATGCAGAAGAAAAGCAAAACTTGCCAAAAAATAAGACTTGCCTGTAGTCACGCTGTACCCATAATCCTATCTAAATGCTCAGAGAAATATTACGAAAAAGAAGACAAGGTTTCTTGCTGTTTGATTTTTGGTTCCTCTGCAGGTGGGCATAAGGGATTGAAGGGTTCTCTTTGGTGAATAAGTAGGTATGAAGTGCTCAGAAGATGAAGCCATGCCTGTGACATCAAAGCTTTGCTCTGCTCAATTTAAAAATATTCTCAAAAAGGAAAAAATGCATATGAAACCACTATCTTAGTGACCAGGCAAACCTCACATGCTCTTGACTGAATTTGTTCTGCACATCCTGACACAGCACAACTGAGTTGGAGGAAACCTTCAAGTGAGAAATGCAGTACAGAAGGGAGAAGGCTGTGTGGCTACTGAGTGGGGCCTGGTGTGTTCCACCCACTCACGAATTCTGCTTGATTCCCACTATTGTGAATTTTCTAAAAGAGATATGGTTTTTCCACTGTTTTTAAGGAAAGAAATTCAACATTTAAAATTAGACCATTTTGTTTGAAACATGCACTGCAGAAGAAGCCCTTCCAGTTCTTCTTATGCTTAGGGAAAGAGGCCTCATATGGTTTCTTGTGCTTATTCTAAAAAGCAGATGACTGTACAAAGCAGTGAGAAAATTGATGTCGGGCTAATTAGAAGTGAGCAATCTGCTCCTACCAAGATTCTAATAATGAGACCTGTAGATCCTGTTTTAGCATAGCAGAATCTCCCTCCCCCTCCTCCTCCTCCTCCTTCTTCTTTTGTGGTACAAGAGATTGAACCCAGGGGCACACTATCTCTAGGCTATGTCCCCAGCCCTATTTTTTTGTTTTTATTTTGAAACAGGGTCTCACTAAGTTATCTTTCACTGGCCTCAAACCTGCGATCCTCCTATTTTAACCTCCCAAGTACTGGGATTACAGGCATGTGCCATCATGGCAGCATAGCACTTTTTTTTTTCTTTCTTTCTTTCTTTTAAGAATAGAGACCATTAGAATTCTGAGTTGAATCACCTTGTTTGCATTTTTCCTATAGGGATGACTGGTGATGTTTTCTTAAATTCAAAAGCATTTTCCGAGAGTTTTGATTTTAGCCATCCCATGAGGCTCTGAATATTGCCTTTTCATTGTGCATTGAGAGGAAAACTGTCCCTGGTGTTCACACTTCAGGTTTGTCCATCAGGGCCAATTGCTGGTGCTGCAGGAGTGCATGAGAATATGCTATATCAGGATGAAAGAGCCCTGAGAAGCAAAAATCCAGTTGGGCTTGCCTATATAAATAAGAGAGGCAAATTTTCCAAAAAAGACCTTACTTTCTTGGGTGGGTTTTTTTTTAAGAACTTTATTTAAACTTTTTCCTAACACAGCTGGTCAGTGACTCTCCACTGCTATGAAAACCTGTAGGAATAGGTGCCACACTTGCAAGCCCTGTTCACTTCAGAAAGAACCCCACATGTGGAATTACTGGCTGGGGGGAGGGGACGACTATCTATTATATGTGCCCTTCATCAGTTTTACAGGATAGTGTTGGAAGCAGTTGTTCTTTGTTTTAAACTTTTAAGTCAAACTATTACTGACTTATAAATGAAGGAAAATCTTCTGTTATTTGTAATCTGGTGGCTCATGAGGTAGTTTGTGTGACTGGTATATATTTGACCTTTAAATCCATTAGCAGCAGGGAGCAGCAGGGGCTTTGGAAACAGGAAGGCATAAGTGTGAGTGAATTAGAGGCACTACTGTCAATCAATTCGATCAATGGACCAGAACCAGAGGAGATAAACAACCTGTGGGCATGAGGCAAGCCCCCATGTGAAGAATTATTCCTTCCAAAATGCCAAGTTGAAACTGAAACCTCCTTATAGAAAATAAAATTACACCAAGAACCATGTTTCCCAATGGCTAGCACTTCTACATGTGTTAGAGTAGGACACTGCTGTGCTATTTTTGTTTTCCTACAGAAGTGATGGTGATAACAAGATGTCATACTGTATATTTATAGCCTATGGAAATACATGTCTGCTTGGAAACAGACTTACCTCTTCCAAATTTAAAGAGAGGCCTTCCCTAAAGAAGTGAAAGGCTAAGTTCTAGAAAATGGAAAAAAATGTTACTTTGTTAGCATTCTCACTGGACGTTTTTGTGTGAAACAATTATAAATAAGATGCTATGGCTTTATATCAAATGCTGATGACTTTGTGAGCATTTCTGTTTGAAGTTTTCCTGTGAAGCAATTATAAAATAAGATGCTTGATAGCAGTTGTCATAATTAATGAGCTTGGGACCTTATTAGGAGATTCAAGAGTAGAAAGTTCTGCTGTGCTTGTGTAATTCAATGACTTTATTACTAACAGGCAGTTACTAACCAAATGAACTGAGAAATTTATACAAATAAATGGTTATATTTTACAGAAAGAGGGCAAACATGACCTTATATAAATATACAAATTATCATTTCTTGTTTTGTGATGCCATGTGTACTGTAATCCATGTGGAATATGTTTTTGCATTATATTAAAGTCTGAAAACTGAATTTAAACTAAGTATGGAGGTTTTTCATTTGGAATTATGCTG
>PVLC010039276.1:0-14358 GCA_004027655.1 Graphiurus murinus
CCCCCCCCCCCCCCCCCCCCCCCCCCCCCCCCCCCCCTTTTTTTTTTTTTTTTTTTTGCAGTACTGGGGATTGAACTCAGGGGCATTCTACCTCCGAGATATACCCCCAGGCCTATTTTTTATTCTTTATTTTGAAACAGGGTCTCACTAAGTTGTGGAAAGCCTCACTAAGTAGCTGAGGCTGGCCGAGAACCTGGATCCTCCAATCTCAGCCTCCCAAATGCTGGGATTACAAGCATGCACCACCACACCTGGCTTTACACCCCTATTGCATGGGCAAAGAGAAGCCATTTTCCCCAGGCTTGAGGGCCTGACAGAAATCCTCGGATTCATTCCTTTTTTGTGTGTGCAATTTCTTTATTTTGTATGGTACTGGGGATTGAACCCAGAGGCATTCTACCTCTGAGCTACACCACAGTCCTAATTTATATTTTATTTTTATTTTTAATTATTTGTGTGGTGCTAAGGATTGAACCCAGGGGCATTCTACCTCTGAATTATACTCCCAGCCCTATTTTATTTTTACTTAGAAACAGGGTCTCACTAAGTTGCTGAGAGCCTAAGTTTCTGAGGCTGGTCTTGAACCTGCGAATCCTCCTGTCTCAGCCTCCCAAGTACTAGGATTACAGACATGGGCCGCCATATCTGGCTATATTTTTTATTTTGAAACAGGGTCTCACTAAGTTGCTGAGGATCTTGCTAAGTTGCTGAGACTAGCCTTGAATATGTGATCTTCCTGTCTCAGCCTCCCAAGAACTGGGATGACAGGTGTGTGCCACCACTCCCAGCTATTCATTCCTTTCTTTGAAACCAGAGGAAAACTTACCCCTACCCCAAGATAATTTTTTTTTCTTTTTTTTTTGCAGTGCTGGGGATTGAACTCAGGGGCATTCTACCTCCGAGCTACACCCCCAGCCCTATTTTTTATTCTTTATTTTGAAACCGAGTCTCACTAAGTTTCAGAGTGCCTCACTAGGTAGCTGAGGCTGGCCACGAACCCGGATCCTCCGGTCTCAGCCTCCCGAATGCTGGGATTACAAGCGTGCGCCACCAAGCCCGGCACCCCAAGAGAATTTTAAAAGCCCTTCTAGCTGGGCATGGTGGCGCAGGCTTGTAATCCCAGCATTTGGGAGGCCGAGACTGTAGGATCCAGGTTTGCAGTCGGCCTCAGCTACTTAGTGAGGCCCTCCACAACTTAGTGAGATCCTATTTCAAAATAAAGAATAAAAAATAGGAGCTGGGCGTGGTGGCGCACGCTTGTAATCCCAGCATTCGGGAGGCTGAGACCGGAGCATCTGGGTTTGCGGCCAGCCTCAGCTACCTAGTGAGGCACTCCGCAACTTAGTGAGACTCGGTTTCAAAATAAAGAATAAAAAATAGGGCTGGGGGTATAGCTCGAAGGTAGAATGCCCCTGAGTTCAATCCCCAGTTCCGCAAAAAAAAAAAAAAAAATAGGACTGGGGGTGTAGCTCGGAGGTAGAATGCCCCTGAGTTCAATCCCTAGTACTGCAAGAAAAAAAATTTTAAAAGCCCTTCTAAGCTGGGCATAGTGGTGCACACCTGTGATCCCAGTACTTGGGAGGCTGAGACAAGAGGATCACAGGTTTGAGCTCAGCCTCAGCAATTTGGTGAGACCCTCAGCAACTTAGCAAGACTCTGTTTCAAAACAAACAAACAAACAAACAAACAAACAAACAAACAAACACAGGGTTGAGGATGTAGCTTAAAGGTAGAACTCCCTGGGTTCAATCCCCACTACCGCCAAAAAAAAAAAAAAAAGTTACCATTTGAAGCATTTTGAACCCCACCTAGCAATGCACCTGGCTACCTTTGTCCATTGTATTTGAACCTCAGCTGTGTTGATCTAGGACCAGATAAGACATGGCCATTGCCCACAGCTCACAGTGAAGGCATGGGGAGGGAAAGGTCAGGTTGGGGTGACTGTGACCAAAGACCAGGGCAGGGGCAGAGCCAGTCTAGAGGTGGGTAGGGAGAGAAGCGAGGGCAGTCCTCAGCAACGTGCAGGAAATACCAGGAAAGTGCTGCCCCCGGGGCTGCAAGGGCCTTCCCCCTCTCCTCCGCAGGCAAGGCCCCACCTGTCACCCTCTCCTTGCCGTCCCGGTCCCAGCACTCCTTGCGAGCCCTCAGCCGCAGGGCCTGGTTGGGCCTGATGATAGTGGCCTGTATGATCTCCACCACCTCTACCTCCTTCCGGGGGATGTAGGTGCCTGGGAAGGGAAGAGGAAGCGGAGGCCGGTGGTGAGAAGATACTAGGGCTACCGTGGGAAGACAGACTGATGGAGAAGCTGCTCACCTGGTCCCTCAAACAGCCACTCGTCTCCTGCCACGACCTTGTCTCTGTTCGTATCCTCGAAGTCCAGCAGTGCCTTTAGATGCAGGGCAGTATTGGGCAGAACCACCTGCAGCGGGGTGATGCCCTGGTAGGGGAAGAAGAGGTCACCCGGCATTCAGTGCTGTGACCCCGGGGGTCAAACCTGATACCCTGGAGGTCAGAGTTCATGGCATCAATCTTTTTTCTTTTCTTTTTTTTTTTTGTTTTTTGTTTTTTGTTTTTTGGTACTAGCGACTAAACCCGTGAACATTCTACCTCTGAGCTACACCCGCCAGTCCCTTTTCAGAATTTTTTTTTTTTCCCCGCGGTACTGGGGATTGAACCCAGGTGCATTCTACCTTTGAGCTATACCTCCAACCCTATCTTTTATTCTTTTTATTTTGAAACAGGTTCTTACTAAGTTGCAGAGGGCCTCACTAAGTAGCTGAGGCTGGCCATGAACCCAGATCCTCCAGTCTCAGCCTCCCTAGTACTAGGATTACAAATGTTTACTGCCATGCCTGGCAGAATGTTTAAATTTTGAAACAGGGGCTCGCTAAGTTGCTGAGGCTGATCTAGAACGCTCCCAGCCCTGGCTTGCTTTCCCTCAGAAGGCAGCACAGAGCCCTAGGACAAGGTGGCAGGCACACAGGCACAGTGGCGTGCAGGACGACCAGGCAGATACCTTTTCTAAGACCTCCCCTGGGTACAGAGGGAAGGGGTCCTGGGCTAGCCGGATCTCTTGGTCAGCATGGCGAAGACGAATTTGCCCTGTGACATCCAACAGCACTGTGTCCTGGGCATCCCGGGACACAGGGTTGGCCACTATGCAGTAGTGGCGTGGGGGGACAGTCACCATGGGCACGGGGGCAAACAGGATCCTGTTGGAAGGGGAGAAGGGACATGAGGACCCGGGTCTCCACTCCCAAGGGAGGCAGCTGATGCAGGAGAGACCTCCCTGCCACCCAGGTGAGGGCCACTCCTGCCTGGGAGCAGGGAGGAAAGGGACAGTTGTGCCAGCCCGACCAGCAGGCCCTCCTGGGCCCCAAGGGCCACACACTGACCTCTCATTGTCCTGCCGGATGTAAGTCTTAGGCCCGACCTCCACGCGGGACACGTTGCTGTTCTGGTCCAGGACATGGATGTAGTGGTATGGGGGGATGCGGATGATAGACTCTTCGGTCGCCATGGTAACTGCTAAGCACAGGGCTAGTGAGTATAGCACTAGAGTGACAGATGGGGAAGAGGATGCAAAATGAGCACAGGGGACCTGGGATGAGGCAGGCCCCAGTCTGAAGATGGGCTATGGGTGGCAGAGAGGCCCTTCCTTGTCCAGTTCAGATGATCTCCCTCCCACCCCTTCGGCCCAGGACAACACAGTCTATCCAAGAACTGCTTGCACAGTTAACCACAGCCTGGGAATCGGTCCAATTCCTTTCCCTTACTCCCATCCGCTCCCTCCCCATCCCTGGCCGGCAGCACTGGAAAGGAACTTATATCAAAAGGTTCCCAGTTCTACTAGCGGAAGATGTAGAACAGAACTGCACCACCACCTGGGAGGGTAAGTCAGTTTGCAGTGCGGGCGGGGGGGGGGGGGGGGGGGGGGGGCCGGGCCCAGCAATGAGGAAGCCTTGCTCTGCAGCGGCTCTCTGGCTCCTCCAGAGGCAGCCAGCTTTTATTTCAGGGGATCCCATGCAGGCGCAGCTGTAGTTAGGTGCCAGTCTCACAGCCAAAGAATATTTGCATGATCTTTGTCTGGTGCCCTCCCACTTCCTTTCCACTTTAAGCAACGCTGGGGTGAATAGGCAAGATGTGGTCCACTGTGGACTGGATCCCTGAGGCTCCCATAGAAACAGCCAGGTTAGTAACACAGTAGATCTAGTCTTTTTTCCCCCCAGCTCTTTCTGGTCTATTGTCACCCTTAGCGCCCTGATGTTGTGGGTTGGGTAGGGGTACAGGTAGGGTGGGGTATGGGAAAAAAGGAAAGGGGGCAAATGATTTTTTATATTCCACCCACTCTAGTGCTTGACCCTTTCAGGAATGTCACACACAGCCCTAGTGCTCACCTCTATATCTAGTATCCCTTGGATTTGGGTGTGTCTCAAGTCAGACAGAGGGAATCTAGTTACTAAGCAACTCAAAGCCTTGTCCTCACTGGGCGTGGTGGCACACACCTGTAATCTCTGTACTTGGTACTTGGGAAGCTGAGACAAGAGGATTGCAGGTTTAAGGCCAGCCTCAGCTCTTTAGTGAGATTCTCAGCAACCTAGCCAGATGCTGTTTCAAGCAAAGCAAAACAAAGGGCTGGGAGTGTAGCCAAGAGGTAGAATGACCCTGGGTTTAATCCTCAACACCACAAAACAAACAAAAAGCCGTATCCTCAGAGATTATGGCCCAACCTTTATTTACTTGGTACTGAAGATTGAACCCAGGGAGGTCAATGTCTGAGCTGCACCCCAAACCCTTTTTACTTTTTATTTTGAAACAGGGTCTTGCTAAATTGATGAGGGTCTCTAAATTGCTAACATTGGTCTCAAATCTGTGACCCTCTTGTCTCAGCCTCCCAAATACTGGGATTACAGGCATACACAACACCTGGCTCCCAGCTCTTTTTATTTTGAGACAGGGTCTTGTTGCCCAGGCTGGGATTGAACTTGTGATCCTCCTCTCCCAAACTCCTGAGTCGCTGAGATTCCAGGTATGCATCACTGCTTCTAGTTGCTTACTCCTTCCTGCCTCCCTTCCGCCAGCATGTGTGCTGGGGATGGAATCCAGGACCTCATGCCTGTGAGGAAAGCACTCTACCACTGAGCCACACCCTCAGCCATCAGACATTTTTTAAGCCACCATCAGGAAGTAGTGGCTCTTCATTGGTTTCGTCACTCATCCAGCTTCCCATCTGGGTGGCAAATGGAAGCAAGATGGCAAAGGAAGTGATTTCACACAGGACACGTGTGTAGAAACCATGAAACTACAAGCTGGGCGTGGTGGCGCACGCTTGTAATCCCAGCATTCGGGAGGCTGAGACCGGAGGATCCGGGTTCCCGGCCAGCCTCAGCTACCTAGTGAGGCACTCCGCAACTTAGTGTGACTCGATTTCAAAATAAAGAATAAAAAATAGGGCTGGGGGTATAGCTCGGAGGTAGAACGCCCCTGAGTTCAATCCCCAGTACCACAAAAAAAAAAAAAAAAAGAAACCATGAAACTACAGAATACAGCATACATGTGCTTAGCGTGCATGCTGGATTTAATCCCCAGCACCAAAAAAAAAAAAAAAAAAATTTTTTTTTTTTTTAATTTTAAAGGACTATAACCCTGATGGAATGTCTGGTTTTTTTCTTTCTCAAAAAGCAGCATGGTACAGTGGTTAGGGATTCAGACCGCCTGGGCTTACAGGGCATTATTTCTGTGCCTTCTTCCTTATTTTACCTTCTCTTGGAAAGGTTACAGTTTTGATGTTTTCCTGGTAGCTTTCCACATCAGAGGAATGTTATGCTGTTCCTCCTCCTTTTATCTTGCAACTATGTATGGGATTTGACCTTGATACTTTCTGTGGCTTTTGTTTTGTTTATTTTGTGGTACTGAGGATTGAATCCAGAGGCATTCTACCTCTGAGCTACACCCCAACCCTATTTTTTATTTATTTATTTATTTTTTGTGGTACTAGGGAATGAACTCAGGGGCATTCTATCTCCGAGCTACACCCCCAGCCCTATTTATTTTATTTATTATTTATTTATTTTGTGGTATGGGGAATTGACCTCAGGGGCAGTCTACCTCTGAGCTATACCCCCAGCCCTTTTATTTTTCTTTTGGAAACAGGGTCTCACTAAATTGCTGAGGCTGGCTTTGAACCTACAATCTTCCTGTCTCAGCCTCCCAAGTACTGGGATTACAAGCATGCTCCATCATGCCTAGCATCTGTGGCTCGTTTTAATTTGAGGTTAGATCTCCTTAAGTTGTAAGCAGGTGGCTTTCCAACTTGGGAGTTCCTTGTCCCTTAGTTGGAGAACATCCTTACCTCCTGACTCCACTGTCCTTCCCCCTCTCATCTGGGGCCTCTCTTTCCTTTCTCTCTTTGCTTCCACTTGCTCCATAATATGAAATGGGGCCCCTTTTTTTTGGGGGGGCTACTTTCACAAGTCCACAGGGTTGGTACTGCCTGAATGGAGGAATCCTTACTCAATGGTTGACCTTCCTTAGATGAGTCCCTTGAGCTGGGCACAGTGGCACATGCCTGTAATCTCAGCAACTTGGGAGGCTGAGGCAGGAGGATTGCAAGTTTGAAGTCAAACTGGGCAATTTAGTGAGACCCTGTCTCAAAATAAAAAAATAAAAAATAAAAAGGAGTTGGGCGTGATGGCACACACCTGAAATCCAAGTATTTGGGAGGCTGAGACAGGAGAATCACAGGTTTGAGGACAGTTTCAGAGAGACTCTCAGCAACCTGTAAGACCCTGTTTCAAAAATAAATAATAAAACAAGACCTGGGTAGTGATGGTGCATACCTGTAATCCCAGTACTCAGGAGGCTGAAATAGGAGTACCACAGGTTCAAGGCCAGCCTGAGCAATTTAGTGAGGCCCTCAGCAACTTGGTGAGACCCTATTTCAAAATAAAATAAAATAGGGCTGATGGTGTGGCTCAGAGGTAGAATGATCCTGGGTTCAAATCCTAGTACATCAAAAAGTACTGTAATCCTAGTGCTTGGGAGGCTGAGACAGATTCAAGGACAGCATCAGCAACTAGTGAGACTCATCAACCTAGAGAGACCAGTTTCAAAATAAAAATAAAGTAGATCTGGGGGTATAACTCAGAGGTAGACTCCCCCTGGGTTCAATCCCCAGTACCACAAAAAATAAAAATAAAAAGGGCTGGGGAGCCAGGCATGGTGGCACAAGCTTATAATCCCAGTATTTGGGAGGCTGAGACCAGAGGATCCAGGTTTGTGGCCAGCCTTAGCTACTTAGTGAGGCTTTCTGCAACTTAGTGAGACCCTGTTTCAAAATAAATAAAAATAGGGCTGGGGGTGTAACTTGGAGGTAGAATGCCCCTGGGTTCAATCCCCAACACTGCAAAAAAAAAAAAAAAAAAAAAAAAACTGGGCTGGGGGTAGACCTCAGAGGTAGAATGCCTTGAGTTCAATCCCCAATACTACAGTAAACAAACAAATAAACAAACAAATAAATAAATAAAAATAGCACTCAGGATGTAGCTCAGTGGTAGAGTGCCCCTGAGTTCAATCTCCAATACCTTAAAAGAAAAAAAAAAAAAAGCTGGGCGTGGTGGTGCATGCTTGTAATCCCAATACTTGGGAGGCTGAGACAGAAGGATCACAGGTTTGCAGCCAGCCTCAGCTACTTAATGAGGCCCTCCATAACTTAGTGAGAACTTGTTTCAAAATAAAAAATAGGGCTGGGGGTATAGCTCAGAGGTAGAGTGCCCCTGGGTTCAATCCCCAGTAACAACAACAACAACAACAAAAAATAAGTCTCTCCCTGTACTTGTTTCCTCAGCTACAAAATAGACACAAATTGCCAGGTGTGGTGGCGCATATAATTCCTGTACTTGGGAGGCTGAGACAGGAGAATCACAGATTTGAAGATAGCCTTAGCAAGCAGTGAGACTCACATCAACCTAGCAAGACCGTTTCCAAATAAAATAAAGTCAGGCTGGAGGTGGAGGTGTAGCTTGAAGGTAGAATGTCCCTGGGCTAAATCCCCAGTATATATATATATATATATATATATATATATATATATATATATACACATACATACACATACACACTAAACAAACAGTTAACAGTCTCTCCCTCAGTATTGTGAGGACGAGTTTACACCAAGTGCTCAGAGCAGAGCCAGTCCCTTCATAAACACTCGTGTTTCACCAAGGAGACAGACAGTTCCCAAGGCTCAACCTTCCTACCCAGTGAGGGACCTGCCCAGCACCACAGGTCAGGGCAGTGGCAAGTCTTGTGTTGAACCAGCTGCGGGGCTGGGGCACAGCTACGTGGGGTTTTCTGACAAGCAGCTGAAGCTTTTCTCAGCGCCTCCTTTGCCAGTTCTCTGCAGGGTGGAAGCTTGCCCAGGAAACCAGGTAAGGCAAGAGGAAGGGGTGCAGGCGGAGGCCCCGCAGGGAAGATCTGAACTCTAGAAGGCGCACGAGGCCCAAAGCAGGCTCCCGGAGCAGCCTCCATAGGCTCCTTGTTGGACGATCCTTCCTCCCCCACGGCTGAGGCCTCTCCACCATCTGCCACCCCAGCTGGGCCCAGTCAGGGGTTCTGAGAGCCTCGCCCAGCTCAGTGACTCAGCGAGAGTCATTGGCATTGCACTTGCTTCATTCTGAGGCCGAGCTCTGGCTTCAGTGCCAGGACCCTGCTTTACCTGCTGACCCCCCAACCCCACACACACACCCTAGAGTTGTGTTTTCCACCTACACTGCTTGCCAAACTCTCTCTGAACAGGTCTCACCCTCCTATTATACCTTCCTATCACACTGGTGACAAGTCTCAGATTGAAACTTTGATGGCTTAGGAGATGACATATACCGTTAGGGCGTTTCACTCCCAATAGGTCAAGGCTGTCAAAAGGCAATGGTAAAGGATGGTGTTGCCTCTTAGAAGGCACTGCTGCCCAGCCCTCAGGTCTGGCCCCGACTCCCCAGATCCCACCCATCTCCCTTCAATCCATGCCTCAGATCTGCCCCCTAGGTAGCTCTTGGGGTACCTACCTAACCTTGCTGGATCACAAATGGCTCTGATGTCATAAGGTTTCTACAAGATCCACAGCCAATTTTCACCCAAAGTCTCACAGGGACTGATGCCCCCCCCCCCCCAAACACATGAGGGGTAGTGGATGGCAGAGATGAATGGGCAGAGAACCCAGACTGACAGCAGCAAAGCTGGTTCGCCCTCTAGCTCTACGTGGGGCTCCTGGGCTCGGATGTAGGTCAGTGGTAGAGCACTAGCCTAGCATGCACAAAGCCCTGGTTGATGTACTTGGGAGGCTGAGACAGAAGGACCTTGAGTTCAAGGCCAGGGCACTGTCTTTTAGTGAGAACCTGTTGGTTGGTTTGTTTGTTTGTTTGTTTGTGTTTGTGGTACTGGGGATGGAACCTGGGGGCATTCTAGCTCCGAGCTACAGCCCCAGCCCTATTTTTTTATTCTTTATTCCGAAACAGGGTCTCACTAAGTTGTGGAGGGCCTCACTAAGCAGCTGAGGCTGGCTGTGAACCTGGATCCTCCAGTCTCAGCCTCCCAAATGCTAGGATTACAAGTGTGCGCCACCACACCCAGCCTTAGTGAGACCTGCTTTAAAATAAAAAATAAAATAGGGCTAGGGGAGCTGGATGTGTGGCGTACTTTTGTAATCCCAGTACTTGGGAGGCTGAGACAGGAAGACTGCAAGTTCACAGCCAGCCTCAGATACTTAGTGAGAACCTCTGCAACTTAGTGAGACCCTGTTTCAAAATAAAGAATAAAAAAATAGGGCTGGGGATGTAGCTCAGAGGTAGAATGCCCCTGAGTTCAATCCCAAGTACTGCAAAAAAAAAAAAAAATAAAATAAAATAGGGCTAGGGGTGTCCAAAAGTAGAATGCCCTGAGGTTCAATCCCCAGTTCTACAAAACAAAACAAGAAAATGGACGTGGTGGTGCACACCTGTAATCCCAGTACTTGGGAGGCCGATACAGGTTTGCAGGTTCCAGGACAGCCTTAGCAATATAAGAAGTCTCTCAGCAACCTAGTGAGACCTTGTTTCAGTAAAAAATAAGCCGGGTGTGGTGGCACATACCTGTAATTGCAGTACTTGGGAGGCTGAGACAGGAGGGTTGCAGGCTGAAGGACAGCCTCAGAAATTTAGTGAGGCCCTCTGAAACTTAGGGAGACTCTGTTTCAAAATAAAAAAAATAAAATAGGGCTGGAGGTGTAGCCTGGAGGTGGAAGGTCCCTGGGTTCCATCCCCAGTGCCATTAGCTAATTAATTAGTAACCACCAGGGCTTGGCGACACAGGCCTGTAATCCTAGCTACTAGGGAGGCCAAGGCAGGAGAATCGAAAATTCAAGGCCAGCCAGGGCAAGACCTTAGCTAAATCTTGTCTCAATTAGTTAATTAACTAACGGGGCTGGGGGTATAGCTCAGAGATTGAATGCACCTGGGTTCAATTCCCAGTACTACAGGGGAAAAAAAAAAAAAGTTGGATCTCCAGTACCATGAAAACAAAATAAAATAAGAGCGGATCCTGATGATCCCGGCCTCTTAACACAAAAGTAAATTTTATATTTCAGCCAAAGTTAATGAATGAATCCGAATCATTACTTATCAGAGGGATCTTCAGGGTCACCCGTTAAGTCGCTGACACAGTGAATCCTGAAATGGCCAGTGGCAAAGTGCTCCAGCACTGACAGGCAGGTGCTCAACCTGGAAGCCAGTTAGTTATGCAGAACCTCAGCCCCGCCCAGAGCTGCTGAATCAATCAGCATTTTCACCAGATTTCCTGGGATTAGACACATGGCGAAGTATGGAACGGTAGGTCCACAGCAGCTGCTCTCCATCCAGGCTGTGCATTAGAGGCACCTAGAGATTTTTAAAGCCACCCATCTCTGGGCATTCTAACTTAATCTGTCTGGGGTGGAGTCCACACATTGCTATTTTAAAAAGCTCTCAAACTGGCTCTAATATATCTTTAGGATGGAGAACCAGTGAGCAAAGGCTGCCAGCATGATCTTAGACCACTTACTAGCTGATGAGCCTTGCTGGCTCAACTGTGAAGTGGGAATAAAAGTGACCACTTCCTGTTGGGCATGCTAGTGGACACCTGTAATCCCAGTACTTGGAAGGCTGAGACAGGAAGAGCTCAGGTTCATGGCCAGCCTCAGCTGAGTGGGGCCCTCAGTAACTTAGCAACTTGGTGACATGCTCAGCAACTTAGTGAGTCCCTGTTTCAAATTAAAAAATAAAATAGGGCTGGGGGGTATAGCGCAGAGGTAGAATGCCCTTGGGCTCAATCCTCCATACCCAAAATATAAAAAAGGGAAGTCTTCCTGAAGTTGCAGGTATTAGAGGACAGAAGTTGTCTCTAACACAGGGAGTTCAACAAACTTAGCTAGGAGGAAGAACAAAGATGTCAAGTCACAGACTGTTCCTTAAGGGCAGGGAATTTCATTTATTCTCCTCCAGCCCCCTTCCCTGTCCCAGTTCCAACCAGCCCCCATGGTCCCCATATGAATCCAGAGGCATTCTACCTCTGAGTTATACCCCTAGCCCTTTTTATTTATTTATTTATTTATGGTACTGGGGATTGAACCAGGGGCCTTCTACCTCCAGGCTACACTCCTAGCCCTATTTATTTGGAAGCAGGGTCTCACTAAGTTGCTGGGGATGGCTTCAAACCTTCGACTCTCCTGTTGTGATCCCAGGTTCACAGCCAGTCTCAGTTGAGTGAGGCCCTCAGCAATTTAGCAACTTGGTGACAGGCTCAACAACTTAGTGAGTCCCTGTTTCAAAATAAACAAAATAGAGTTGGGAGGCATAGCTCAGAGGTAGAATGCCCCTGGACTCAATCACCAGTACCCAAAAAATTAAAAAAATGAAGTCTTCCTGAAGTTGCAGGTATTAGAGGAGAGAGGGTCTCAGGCTCCCAACTACTGGAATTACAAGTGTGTGCCACCATGCCAGGCTTATTTTTTATTTCTTGAAATAGGGTCTCCCTAGTTTAATGAGAGTCTTGCTAAGTTGGGAGGCTGGTCTTGAATCTGTGATTCTCCTGTCTCAGCCTCCCAAGTACTGGGACTACAGGTGTGGGCCACTGCTCCTGGCTAGGGGACTATCTTGAGAATCTGTTGCACATAAATCACTGTGTGTGTGTGTGTGTGTGTGTGTGTGTGTGTGTGTGTTACTAGGGATTGAACTCAGAAGCATTCTACCTTCGAGCTACACCCCCAGCCTAATTTTATTTCTTATTTGGAAACAGGATCTCACTAGGTTGATGAGAGTCACTACTTGCTGAGGCTGTCCTTGAACCTGTGTTCTTCTGGTCTCAGCCTCCCAAGTACTGGGATTACAGGCGTGCACCACCACACCCAGCAAATCACTTTATTTTTTGTGGTACTGGGGATGGAACCTGGGGCATTCTACCTCTGAGCTACAGCTCCTGCCCTATTTTTTTTTTATTCTTTATTTTGAAACAGGGTCTCACTAAGTTGCAGAGTGCCTCACTAAGCAGCTGAGGCTGGCCGCGAACCCGGATCCTCCAGTCTCAGCCCCCCAAATGCTGGGATTACAAGTGTGTGCCACCACGCCCGATAAAATCTTTTTCTTTTCTTTCTTTCTTTTTTTTTTTTTTTTGCAGTACTGGATTGATTTTTTTTTTATTCTTTATTTTGAAACCGGGTCTCACTAAGTTGCAGAGTGCCTCACTCTGCAATCCCAAATGCTGGGATTACAAGCGTGTGCCACCACGCCCGGCTCAAAATCACCTTTTTTAAGTGGCAAAATGTTAGGGCTTTTCTTCCAAAGAAAACCGTACCTGAACTCCAGCCCAACTGGGCTACTTTGTGGGAAGGGGAGCAGCTTGGTAGCCCCAAGGGAAACAGAACAGCTTTGGCAGCTCAGAAATCTGCTCCTCTTGCCTCCTAGATACTGCCAATGAATGCCAATAATTGAAAGTGAGGACTATATAGACTAGAAGTGACCTAGGAACCAGGAGTCAGAACCCCTGATCTAGATCATAGGACTTGGCTGGGATTTTTTTTTTTTTTTTGAGAAGGAATCTCAGGAGTCCGGCGTTGTGGTGCACGCTTGTAATCCCAGTACTTGGGAGGCTAAGGAGGAGCGTAGGTTTACAGCCAGTCTCAGCTATTTAGTGAGTCCCTCTGCCACTTAGTGAGACCCTGTTTCAAAATAAAGAATATAAAATAGGACTGGGAACCGGGTGTGGTGGCACATGCTTGTAATCCCAGCATTTGGGAGGCTGAGACTGGAGGATCCGGGTTCACGGCTAGCCTCAGCTGCCTAGTGAGGCTCTCTGCAACTTAGTGAGACCCTGTTTCTAAATAAAGAATAAAAAATAGGGCTGGGGTTGTAGCTCGGAGGTAGAATGCCTCTGTGAGTTCAATCCCCAGTGCTAAAAAATAAATAAATAAATAAATAAATAAATAAATAAATAAATAAATAAATAAATAAAATAGGACTGGAGGTGTAGCTTGGAGGAAGAATGCCCCTGGGTTCAATCCCTATAATAATAATGATGATGGTGATGATGATGATGATGATAAAAAAAGAGAAGGGATCTCGTTTGTTGTCTAGGCTGGCACTGAACTCCTGGGCTCCAGAGACCCTCCTGCCTCAGCCACTCAAGTAGTTGGGACTCTAGGCCCATGCCACCAGGCCTGGTGTCTGGCTGAGATGCTTAATCCTGTTTATGCTGTTTCCTATTATGAACCTGAGGTAGAAGAAATAAAAGAATAAAAGAAAGGAAAAATACAAGAGTGGTGGTGCACTCTTGTAATCCCAGTACTTGGGTGAGACAGGAGGACTGCAGGTTTGAGGACAGCCTCGACAATGTAGGGAGACTTTCAGCAACCTAGTGAAATCTTTTTTCTTTTTTGCAGTACTAGGGATTGAACTCAGGGTCCTTCTACCTCTGAGTTATACCCCCAGCCCTATTTTTTATTCTTTTTATTTTGAAACCGGGTCTCACTAAGTTGTGGAGTGCCTCACTAGGTAGCTGAGGCTGGCTTCGAACCCGGATCCTCTGGTCTCAGCCTCCCGAATGCTGGGATTACAAGCGTGCGCCACCACACCCGGCTAACCTAGTGAAATCTTGTTTCGAACTAAAATATAAAATAAGGCCGGGCGTGGTGGCGCACGCTTGTAATCCCAGCATTCGGGAGGCTGAGACCGGAGGATCTGGGTTCGCGGCCAGCCTCAGCTACCTAGTGAGGCACTCCGCAACTTAGTGAGACTCGGTTTCAAAATAAAGAATAAAAAAAAGTAGGGCTGGGGGTGTAGCTTGGAGGTAGAATG
>PVLC010039277.1:0-14596 GCA_004027655.1 Graphiurus murinus
TGATATATTTGTGAAAGTACATCATGTGCATTAGGGTATTCCTCCCTTCCTACATCACCTTCAGTTAAGTCAACTTCTTTGTTCATCTTTCTCCTTCTTCATCTGTAGTCCCTCTTATGCCCCATTTTTTCTCTAGCATCAGCATATTAGGGAGAACATAAGAATTTTTTATTTTTTGTGACTGATTAATCTCAAAAAGTCAGTAATAATATTCTTAATACATATATTATATTTAAAGACATAGACTAAGTAGTCCAAAAACATTAAGTGACTTTTACTTTTCTCAAAGTATTTTAAAATTAAATATGTATTTTGAATTCAACCAATTATGGTTTGGAGAGTGTCAGTCCTATTTGATTACTCTGTATCCATAATGAGATTAGTTTATACACTGTAAGATTTTATAGTAACTTTCTGATGAAAGTTTAGAGGAATTTTAAATTTATCTTTTCATGTGATTCAAATGCATACAATTTTCTTCCTTGAGTATCTATGCAAGCAATATCTTGTAGTAAGTTTCAAGCTTCTGTCCTAAAACTGAAGCTTAAATCCTGAGGGATTCATTAGTTTGAGGTTGAAAATAGAGATTAAAGGGTCTAAGTATAATGTGAATAGGTTCCAAAACCCTGAACCATTCAGTGAACCTATAAACTTAACTTTTTGCTCTTTCTTCATAGCCAGACCATTTTTTGTGGTTTCATTTGGGCTCAGTATCTAACTCTAATGCCAGTTGGTAAGAAGGAAGAAATGAACTAAGCCCTAGAGAAGTTTCCAAACCCGCAGAGCTGAGCAAAGCGTAGGGATTTTATTTTGAGTTTCAGGTTTCCTAGGGTTTCAAATGAAAGGAAACCAAAAACATAATGCAGTGGACATGACATTTGTGAACAAAGAACAATATAAAATTTACTTTAAGTGATTGAGCACAGTTGCAGTGACCTTCATCTTTTTGGCAGGAGAGTCCGATTTTCTTCTGCTTTACTTGTTTTCCACAGGAATGAAAGGGAATGATGTTTTACTGTAGCCACTCTGAAGACCTAGCTTTTAAAACAGGTTCATTTACTTATCGTGTTCATTGACCAAAGTTGCCTTAAATGTTAGTAATTTTCTGAACTCCTAATTTCTATTCTTCTCTTTCTTCTTCATTCTAAAAATTTAAGTCAATAATTTAATAAAATCTTATCAAGTTAGTTTTAAAAGATTCAAATGTTGTTTTAAAGTAGAGTAGGAAAGGATCTCTCTCACTTTTTGAGGGGCCTGCATTCTCCCTTGAATGTGTATTTCTTACTTTCCTAAGTAAATCTCTATGTCTCTAAAAAAATTAGAGTAGGGAAGTATTATGAACTGAAATATAAATATAATACTTAATTCAAATAAAGAAGCAGCCGGGAGTGGTGGCGCACGCTTGTAATCCCAGCATTCGGGAGGCTGAGACCGGAGGATCTGGGTTCGCGGCCAGCCTCAGCTACCTAGTGAGGCACTCGCAACTTAGTGAGACCCTGTTTCAAAACAAAGAATAAAAATAGGGCTGGGGGTATAGCTCGGAGGTAGAATGCCCCCGAGTTCAATCCCCAGTACCGCAAAAAAAATTAAAAAAAAAAATATATATAAAGAAGCAGATAAAATTTATGTGGTTTTGACACAAAAATTTTATACTTGCTTATTTTACAGAAAACATTGCTATAGATTACATTGTCTCCATCTCTTGGGTGATATTTGTGACCCTCAGCTTAAGTAAAATCCAAAGAAGTAGCAAAAAACTCAGAAAATATACACATGTATTTCAACATATATATGTATATATATACACACATATGTTAAATATGTATATATACATATGTTAAATATGTATATATAACATATTTATATATACATATTTATATATACATATTTAACATATGTATATACATATGCTTAACATATATATATGTATGTTAAAATCACCAATTTACTTTTAAAAATATCTCAAATAATTTCAGCTTCTATGCAAATCCAAGAGAAGAGAATGTAGTGTGGTAATCTGCCTCACTAACAGCTGACTCTTCTGTCACTTTTAAGCTTCATATTTTGTTGTTGTATTCTGTAATTCTTGTCTCTTCTGTAAAATCAGCACTGCTAATAACTCTGACACTGATATAATACTCATAAATTTATCTTAGATAAGTTATTTTTGGATTAGCCTGGTATATAGTAATAAATAAGAATTTTTTAAACACAGAAATCACTGTCCAGACCACATTCAACAGAGGCCTTCCATTGACCCTATGGCAAATTGACTTCATCTATCTACCTATAGATATCTAGGGTTCTATAGATAAATAGATAGACATGAATATTATATAAGGTATCCCTTTTTAGTCAGAAGTTTCTAGTCCACAAATCTTTTTCTAGGCTTTTATAGTTACCAAATCATTTTTCTGCATTAGAACTTTGTAATTTTTATCATTTTTTGTCACCATTGATTTACTGATTTAAGAAATAATAGTTATGAATATCACAGTGGGAGCTTTGTTTGTTGTCCTAGCTTTCAGAGAGACAGTATTTTGTTCAGAAAAGGTTATAATTATACAATACCTCACTTTGTTTTTCCTTCTATCTGTTAGCAGAAAATTTAACTTGTCTTTGAGGCCTGTCAAATAAAAAACATGAACATTGTTTGCTTTTAATTTTGTATTTTAATTTAAAGGTCATCCTAGCTATTCAAGCCATGTCCTGTTGTATATTCCCCAGTACAGAGAAAGAAGCTGAAGATAATATCAAGTGACATTTTTAAACTTTGCAAAATACAAAGATATTTTATACAAAATACACAAGTTCCAAGTACTAACAATGAAATACTGAAATAAAAAAAGATATTTTACAGGAAGACCAATTTATTTTATCCTTTTTTTAACTAAACTCTACTTTCTTGCATAGTTTTCTAGACTAAATATTGTCTAATTTCTAAATTAGCACAACTAGAATATTTGTTAATCTTGTTTGTATTTTAAATATTTAAGCTCATATATCAGACTTCAATAAAAAACTAATTGTGTAAATATATTGAAGTAATTTCTATGTCTGTTTTAAAATATTGTGAAAGTCAAGCAATCTTATAAATTTGTATGCGTTATTATATAGCACACTAAAATATACAAAAGTCACCATGATTATTTTACTGAAGGGAAATCTGTCATTGAAAATATACAGCTGAGCATGATGGCACACATTTGTTATACCAGTAGTTGGAAGGCTGAGAGAGGAGGATTGCAGGTTCATGGCTAACCTCAGCTACTTAGTGAGGCCCTCTAAAACTTAGTGAAACCCTGCTTCAAAATAAAGAATAAAAATTAGGAATGGGGCTGTAGCTCTGAAGTAGAATGCCACTCTCTGGACTTAATCCCCAGGGCCCCCCCTAAATAAAAGAAAATATATGTATACAAGACTCCCATGATTAAGTACTTTCTAATTTCAAATTAGCTGAGGGATAAAGATAGGCTGTCAAATATACTAGCATTTTCAGAGAAATATATTTTTGTTCATTTCTGGGGAAATACTTTAAAGCATAGTAATTGCAAGTTTTGGCACATATATGAATGACTGCTTTTAAAAAGTCTAGGTGAAAGAGATGTTACCTAGAAAATTAAGCCTGATTGACCTAGCAACAAATCCCTAAATTTTTACCTTTCTTAACCATCATTCATTCCTTGTCTCTTGACTCTCTATTACTTGCTTTTAAAAAGTCTAGGTGAAAGAGATGTTACCTAGAAAATTAAGCCTGATTGACCTAGCAACAAATCCCTAAATTTTTACCTTTCTTAACCATCATTCATTCCTTGTCTCTTGACTCTCTATTTCTACTTCCCATTGAAGAGTGTCACCTGACCTGTTGAGACTCCTAAAAACTAGTGAGCTGGTCCTGGCCATTCAAAAAAAAATGTAGCCTTTATTATTGTCATAAGTTTAAACTCATAAAAATGATGCAATAAGCTGGGTGTGGTGTCACACGCTTGTAATCCCAGTACTTGGGAGGTTGAGACAGGAGGATCCAGGTTCGCGGCCAGTCTCAGCTACTTAGTGAGACCCTCTGCAACTTAGCGAGACCCTGTTTCAAAATAAAGAATAAAAAATAAGACTGAGGTTGTAGCTCAGAGGTAGAATACCCCTGGGTTCAATCCCCAGTTCGGCAAAAAAAAAAAAAAAAAAGATTCAATATAATTGTCTATGCCACTTACTGCCTAGATACACTCAATATATACATTTGAACTTCATATCACTTCTTGAGATCAGAAAACTGGGATTACCTAATATTATTGTCATCAACTACAAGAAACACCAATGACACTCTGACACTAACTCATTTATGAAGACAAATTAATTCAGAGGAATTATCAACATAAGGTAAATAGATTTTTGCTTTGTTGTTTTTCTTTGTGATCAATAAATGCAGGCTCCTACCTTTGTTTTATTTCAAAACCTTTCACTACTTTAGGAAATAATAAAAATCAAAGGTGGGCTCCCCTTTTTCCACTTTGGCATTAACATATATTTAATCTATTTATGTGTGTGTATGATTTTACTATTCTCAAAATCACATGAAAGTTGATGTAACCTCTAATCCTGGAGGAATGTGGTACATTTGTTAGCATAGGAATGTATGTATCTTTATATTCTTCAAAACAATACTCCCCCAATTTTTGTTATCTGAATGCTATATTCAGCACTTTTACATATGGAAGTACCAGCCCTACTATATTTCACCTACTAAACACCTACTATATCTGTGTTTAAAAAAATCCACTTTCAATGTGCTTTAAATATTTTTAAAAGGAAGTTCTATGTAATCCTATGTAATAGTAATAGAAAATATCTCTTACCATAAATAGGAGCTGATATGAAATAAATGTGCTAAAAACACAACATTTTTAAACCCTTAAACCAAAGGCTGGGTCTCCTGCTGATACAAAAGCAATTGGTTTAACATTACCAGACATATGGCTTCAAATTGAGACTGTTTCCTGAGGAAGACTTGAAATTAAAAATAAAATAAATCAATCACATTTAATTCCCTTTTATTTAGTAGTGATTCTGAACAAAATCTGAAGTTTTCTCTCCTCCCTTCACTTGGGGGCCCCATGGTTTGTGGTGCTCTGATTCAGCGTGACCTTCAGGATCCCTGTGCACTGAACTCTTGCTTACCAGCCTGGCTTGCAAGTTGCTATCACATTGTGACTGCCAATATTTATTTGTTTCTGAATACCAGGTTTATTGCCTATTGCAGATCCACCACTTAGCTCTTTTTCTCAGCTTCAGTGAATCCCTGGCTTTTCTAGTCCTAGCTTCTCTTTTCTGCTTCTGTGCCCAGTAGCTGCTGCCCAAAGTCCTTAAGCTGAAGTTTTGGCTATGTACTGGATAGCTACTTTCTGGAACCAAATTCTCTGAAGGAACAAGGAACGAATTATAGGCTTCTCAAATGTATGCATAACACTGATTATGGAGAGATTTTGTTTTGACAGAGCCCTCAGCCTGAAATATTTGCAGGCTTTAATTTTGTTTCTATCTTCCTAGTCCATTGGCCTCAGAAGTAAGGGGAGATTTTGTATAAAGTGAAGATAAAAAAGAGGATCATGTATAATTCTTAGAATCAGACCAGAATAATAGTAGGCAGCTATCATGTTATACTTCTCTTTGACTTTCTCTATTGAGAAGATCAGAATGTGCTCCACTGGTGGGTAGCTCCAAGTTCAGACGAGCAGGATCACCAGCAACAAGCAGTGAATGTCCTGTTGTTGGCAACATGCCTGTCAGCATTACTGAGAGGAATTCAGTCATGGAAAGTTATTACTTAAGGAGAAAAGAGGAAAACATAATTCTCACCCCCAATTTCAAATAGCTAAGAGTGAAGGGAGAGGAAGAAAATTCTAGAAGATCAGATGGCATGGACAGTATTATAATCTGAACAAAGCCAAGCATATCTAACTCTCAGTCAATTTAAGCACATATTCCAGAGGGATGTCAACATACCCAAGTCTTTTTTATAACCCACTTTTTTAAATGGGTGAATGATACATTTTAGAATGGCAAATGCATGGGACATGACTTTTACCTTATAAAATTCCCCAACTCTGTGATTTATTAATCCCTGTTCTCAAACTGTAATTGGAAACCTTTTCATAATGTATCCAAAAACTACATAAATGTAAAACAGGGTAGAGTCCATTGAAGAAAAAAAATATTATCCCCTATGTAAAATATATGGTAACTTAGTAAAGGAAAAATTCTCAAAAGTGGAGCATATAGTTAAAATGAGGCACAGCCATGGCAGCAGCTGCTTAAAGGTTGGAAGAGTCAACATAGAACCAGAATTTCTTCTACCCAGATTTCTTGCAGTTACTCAGAGGCTTGGGTTTTTAGCAGACTCTGCCATGTAATAACTCTAGGAATTGCTTTACTTTTAAAAGAAAAACCACTATCTTTTTAGTATAGTATAGTTATGGTTTTCCTTTTTCCTGTAGTTCACTGAATTTAATTTATTAAATGATTAACATTGTATGAAAAACATGTCCAACCAACCAAACTAATTTTTTTTCATGGCACTGGGCTCTGAGCTACATCCTCAGCCCTTTTTATTTTTTGCTTTGAAACAGAATCTCCCTAGCTACATTGCTGTCCTCTAAATGGTGATCCTCCTGTCTCAGCCTCCCACATACTTAGATTACAGGCACGTGTCACCAAAAATAAAATTCTAAAATCCCCACACTATCCCCCTACATAGAGATAGATTTTCTCTACTTATCTATCTCTGTAGCTATCGTTCTTTCTAACATCTTCCTATTTTTAAAAACTCTTTTTAAGCTTGTGGTGCTTGAAATTGAACTCAGGGCCTCATGAATGCTAAGTAGGTGCTCTACCTCTGAATTATATACCCAGAACCCTGACATTTTAATAGCTTACATATATATGTATAATATTGAATATTAATATTAAACACTATCATATTAAATATAATATTTAATAGCATAGTATACATATTATACATATACTTTATATAGTATATTTAAGTTATTAGAGCTATTATATATGTTATAAGTATGTGAGCTATTTATATATATATATATATATATATATATATATGATCAGATAATTTTTGAAACAATACTGTTTTTGTCTTTAAAATTTCTCCATTGTCAAGAAATAGAATGTTCATGTTTCAAGACATTTATATATTTATTTATTTTTTAGAATTGTCCTTTATTTACTGACATCCAAATATACTGGGAAGAATAAGCATCAAGAAGAGAGGGACTTCACTTAATAAAAATGTCTGAAAGTGGAAGATAAAGGTCTAAGTCATATAAGCCAAGGAGACCTGAGCAAATTCTCTGGCAATATACTGACATGGAGTCAAAGTGGTCTCTGGAGACCTGGCTACCTCATGCACCAAGGAATCAGGCCATATACTTAATTCTGTAGATCAGGTTTCCACAACACAAATGAGACAAAATAACAGATGAGAAAGGACCATCCATTGAGGCTAAATCATAGCTAGTGCTTAGATAATTGAGCATTGCCCATGGGTAGATGCATGTCTCTAAAATCTAGTACAAACTGTGAAACAAAAGTGCATATATACTAGGCTGAACTTTGCACAAATCTCCATGAAATGAGGGTTCTGAGACAAAATTGAGCTGATTTATAAATAAGCAGGACATGTTGACACCTGACTGTAGTCTCAGTACTTGGAATGCTGAGACAGGAGGATCCCAAGTTTGAGGCCAGCCTAAGCAATTTCTGGAGACCCTCAGCAAATTAACAAGACTCTGTTTCAAAACAAAAAAATAAAAAGGGCTTGGGCTTGGGATATAACTCAGAAGTGGAATATCCCTGGACTCAATCTCCAGTATCACCCCCCTGCAAAAAAAAAAAAAAGAGAAAAAGAGAGAAGAAATGCTGTTAGTAGGTCAATATTCCTTGAAAATACTGTTTGTTTAGTAAAAATGTCATGCTAATTAATGTTTTTATTTATTTAATCAGTTGCTATTAATCATTCATCATGTGCAAACGTCATGGACAATTCTACTATTCTTAAGATAAATAAAGACATATAAAGAAAATTTTAACAGTCATATATATATATATATATATATATATATATATATATATATATATATATTTATTGCAATACTGGGAATTGAACCCAGGGGCATTCTACCTCCGAGCTCCACCCCAGCCCTATTTTTATACTTTATTTTGAAACAGGGTCTCACTAAATTGCAAAGGGCCTCATTAAGTAGCTGAGGCTGGCCGCAAACCCGGATCCTCTGGTCTCAGCCTCCCAAGTACTGGGATTACAAGCATGCACCATCATGCCCGGCTTGTTTTCTATTTAGATAATAATATATGTAATCAACTTCATATTGACTTAATATTTAGGCAATTTCTATCTTTTTCTATCTCTAGAAGAGAAGTCTCAATTTAATGTATATTATACAAATATCCTATTAGAATAAATTATTTTGAATGTGAAGTGGTGTAGTCAATAAACTATTTTTCCCAGAAAATTTTATTATCAGTGCCTCCTTATGTCTCAATATATACTGGATCATTTCCATCAATTATATATTTTGATGTTCATATATTTCCATCTTAAAATAAAACAAATGATGACAATAGTAAAACTCCTTCAACCACACATACCCTTTCAACTTCACAACTACTTTCTTTGTTATTTTATTATTGTCTCCATCATAACTGACTCCATTTTCACAATCTGCTCATTCCTCAACTCAATATTACTACCCTCTCCTCCACAATGTTAAACATCATCATTGTCTAGCTCAATGCACTCAGACCTTGTCTTCATGTTACTTTGACTTGATTACAAACATAGATTATATTTTATTGTGTGAGATTCCTCCTTTGGCTTTTAGTTTTTCATTCAGCAGAATTTTCTGGTCTTCCTATAGTCCATGTGATGGCTTTTAAGTTTCTGCTGTGAAACTATCCACTGCTGTTTTCATGTTGGATTCCCTAAGATCTTAGGTTTTTTCCTCCTGTTTTCTTTTTATTTATTTTTTGTTGTTCCACAACACACACACATATTATATTACACATATATATTAAATTATTGGTGCATTGTAGTCTCACATCATAATGTAGTTCAGAGTGATAGGGATATACATGAAATAGCACTTGGTGAGTTTTACCCCAGCTCCCTCCTCACTCTCTCCTCTTATCCATATATGATAATCAGATTGGCATTAGTGATTTCACCTGAGTATATAACATCAATCTAAGTATTTCATTAATTCTCCCCCCCCCCATCATCACCCTTCCCTAGACTCCCTCAATCACTCCGCTAGGGTTTTTACTCCAGTATCTAAAGTTCCTCTTGGGTCCAGATTACACCATAGCTGTCAAATATGAGAGAAAATATGGGATAATTAACTTTCTGAGACTAGCTAATCTCACCGAACATACTAATCCCTAGGTTCATCCATTTTCCTGCACATGGCATAATTTTGTTCTTCTTGACTGCTGAGGAGAATCCCATTATGTGTATATAGCATCATTTTGTAATCTATTGATCTGTGATTAACACCTAGATTGGTTCCATAGTTTGCCTATTGTGAATATGCATCGATCACTATAATATTCTGATTCGGTCCTTTGAGAAAGATATTCAGGAATGATAGAGCTGGATCATATTGTGCATCTGTTCCTAGTTTTCTGAAGAATCTCCACAAAATCTCCACAGCAGCTGGACAAATTTACAGTCCAATCAAAATTGCATAATAGTTCCTATTTTTAATAGCTCCTATTTCCCCACATCCTTGCCAGAATTTATTGTTGTTTGACTTCTTGATGATTATGATTCTAATTGGAGTTAGAGGGAATGTCAGTGTAGTTTTGATTTGGATCTTCTGATTATAATGATGTTAAACATGTTTTCATATATTTATTCACCATTTGTATTTCTGTGAAGTGTCTATGTAGTTCAATTGCCCATTTATTGATTGGGTTACTTGGGGTTTTTTTGTTGTTGTTGTCTTTTAAGTTATTTTTATATTCTAGATATTAATCCTCTAGCATAAGAATATCTGGCAAAGATCTTCTCCCCTTCTGTTGGCTCTCTTTTTATATTCTTGATGATTTCTTTTGATGAACAAAAACATTTTAATTTAATGTCATGCTGTTTATTAATTCTTGTTTTAATTTCCTGAACTTTGGGGGTCTTATTGAGGAAGTTTCTACCTATGCTTCTATGTTGGAGTGTTGGTCCTATGCTGTCCTCTAGTGATTTCAAAGTTTCTGGTCTAACTTCAAGGTCTTTGATCCATCTTTGATTGACCCTTGCGCAGGTTGAGAGGCAGGAATTTTATTCCATTTTTTTTTACAAATGGATAACAAAATTTCCCAACACCATTTGTTGAAAAGGCTATCTTTTACCCAGCCTATGTTTTTGTCACCTTTTTTGAGTAATTCTGGCAACTGACAGCTCCCACACAGGCTTGCCAAATGGAACCCGTCTCAGCTCTATGTCCACCAGATACAATGTGTGGACCTCTTTTCAGTCCTCTGCTTTATGTGCTGCTTCCAATTCAACCAGGATTCAACTTTCTTTTTTCTGTTGAGTTCTGATTGCTTTTCTTCTCTTGACAAGGAGTTGACTTCCTGATGGTTGAGTTACAAGACTTAGAGCAAACAAAATGTGATGCCTTCCTTTACTCTGCCATCTTTTTCCTTCTCTCCCATTCCCACTATATATGTTAATACAAAAATCATTTAGGTTCATAATTCCAATAATTATCAAATACCCAGGAAACATATATTTCCTCTGTCAGTCTCTCCTCTGACCTCCAGCCCTGGAGGTCCAAGTGACCGACACAACATGATCACATAGAAGTCTCAGGAGCAATTCCTTCACAACAGTTACAAAATTAATTCTAACCTCCTCCTCTACCACCATCATCATCTCCTCCTCCTCCTCCTCCTCCTCCTCCTCCTCTTCCTTCTTCTTCTTCTTCCTCTTCCTCTTCCTCTTCTTCTTCTCATGGTACTAGGGGTTGAAACCAAGGACATTTTACCCATGAGCTACATCCCAGCCTATTTTATTTTTTTTACTTCAGTACAGGGTCTCACTAAGTTATCCTTTCCTTGCCTGAAATCTGTGATCCTCCTGCCTCAGCCTCCCAAGTACTGACAAGTACAGCCATGTGCACCATGACCATCTTAAAAAATTAAGTCTTGATATTTCATCCCATACAATGTAACAAAACCCTACCCTCAGCCATTGTTTTCTTAGCTTTCTGATCAGGGCCATTTTCCTCTTAGTTGTTTAAGTGAACCTTGGAGTCACTCTTAAAGAATCCTTCTCTCTCCTTTTTCAGACCACTGTATGTTCCAAAGATTTTAAACGCTACATACTACTTTAGCTCATGCATTTGTCTTGACCTGTACTGTACTGCTAATATAAGCAAAAGTTGTCTCCAACTTACAGAACAAAATATACTTCCTAGGTGGTTTTCTATACTTGCTCTTTTATTAAAAAATTTAATTTACCTTAACAGATGCATAAAAACATAACATTATACATACTAATTGGGTGAACATGTTTTGAAAAATGTATAGAATGTATAATGTTTGAATGTTAATGTTTGAATATATATATATTCTCAAATATTTATCATTTCTTTATTATAAAAACTTTTAAATCTTTTTTTTCTGCTTTTGAAATATACAGTACACAATTGTTTTTGCTTGACTCTCTGATCTGTGCTTTGTACTTAGCTGGAGGGAGATTTTCAAAAGACAAGACAGATTCTGTTACTCTCTACTGTCTATTCACTGGATTTCTATTGTTTAGGATATAAAACAATAACCATGACATGGCAGTCCAGGAGTCCATCATGCTTATCATTCAGCCTTGGCTTGTTCCACGGATCTTCCACCTCTTTAGATAAATCATATTTCAACTTTTTGAAAATACCTTGTCTTTAACAACCACAGGCCTTGTCTTTAACAATCACTAGTGCATGTGACATGCACTAGTCCTTTTCTCAAATTTTCTTGCCTAGTTTCTGTTTTTTGTTTTTCAAATATCAGGTTATGTCTTCCCAGGAGAAGTAATACCAAAGAGAAGTGAAATATCTGATGGCATCATTTCTTTAAGCTTATTGAATTTTATTTGTGTTCATGCCCTTACTTATGACTCTTGGGTTAATTTTCAGCCCCCCTATTAGACTGCAAGTGTTCTGAGATCATAGGTATGGTGATTTTGCTCAAACTCATATGACCAGTGACTATAAATTGCCTGACACAGCAGAGGCTCAATATTTGTTGGTGAATAAATTAATAAGTGAAAAAATACTTGATATTTTCCAATTATTTGCTCATAATAAATTTGAAAAGTAGCATTACTATTTTACAGACTATTAAAATTTTAAGGGTGTCTTACAAATTTACTATCCTCCTAGTATTCTCTGAGAGTTTCCTTTCATACACGCCAATGACAATTCTGGAATTACTACTAATTTTTAAAAAGGAGAAAATGTATAGATTAAATTAATTAATTAATGTTTAACTGCTTATAATATTGAATATAGAATTATTCATTTTGAAACTGGTTATCCCTTGTATTAATTTACATCTATTTCTCATTGTACTATTGGTGTTTGCCTTTTTACAAATTTCAAATTAATTTGTAACTACAGATAGCTGAAAGACAAAGATGACGTATGGTATGAGTGAATGCAAAAGCCTATCCATTCCTTTCACAATAGTTGACATTGCATAAAAAATCTAAGATATATGTGTAATTCTCTTCCATTAATCTATAGACCTCATTTAAATCCTTATGATAATCATGTCTTATAAATAAAGGAGAGTTACAATCTAAAAACAAAGAGGAGGTAAATTACTAAATTAAAGTAGTAGATTTCTAGGTGTCTTTTCCAAACTATCAGTTGTACTGACAGGAAGGAAGGAAGGAAGGAAGGAAGGAAGGAAGGAAGGAAGGGAGGGAGGGAGGGAAGTATGTAGAGGAGGAGGAGGAGGAGGGGGAGGAAAGAAAGAAAGAGAGAGAGAGAAAGAAAAACTAAGTTTCACTTAGTAACTTATTAGAATGTACAGACACTGCTTGTAAATTTGTCAAATTCTGGTTTTAAATCCTAGCTCACCTCATAAATTAAAATCATTTAAAAGAGTTTGGGCAACTTGTCCTACTTTTCATCAGTGTATGAAGTAAAAACAATTCCTAGTTTGATATGCCTTGCTCTTATGAGGTACAGATTGGAGAATACCAAATGATACAAATACAGTGCTTTTGTTTCAAGAGTCAAATCCTGAATTAAAAGAAAAAAAAAAAAAAAGAGCTCTGGTATCACTTTGTGCGATCTTGCAATTCATTTGTGTACTACATTGAGTTTTCAAAGTAATACCACAGAGCACCCTAACAATCACTAGAGCAATAGAATCACCTAAACATTTACTGAAATTACAAATTGCTGGGGGCACACACTAAGTGCTTTGAACCAGAATCTCCAGAGAAGAGGATCCAATGTGTTTTATAGAAATGACTGGATTTGTTTACCTCAGTGGGGTTTTTTTCTAACTTGGATTCTAATATTCTAATTATTCCATACCAAACAAAGATCTCCTGAAAGAGTGAGAAGGTCACATACTTTGAAAGTTTCTCACTTGCTAGAATATCAGAAAAGACAATAAGAGTAAAGAGATTTAGAACCAGGCACAGTGGCCTGTACTCATAATCTCAGTACTTGGGAAGCTGAAACAAGGATTTTAGGTTCAAGGCCAGCCTCAGTAATTTAGGAAGACCATAAACAATGTATTGAGACTCTGTTTCCAAGTAAAATTATAAAAACAGGATGGGGGTATAGCTTGGAAGTAGAATGCCCTTGAGTTCAATACCCAGCACACACACACATATAATAATAATAATAATAATAATAATAATAATAATAATAATAGGATGTACGAAACTTCTACACTCATTTGTCCCAGTCCTTCATTTTCTGTCTCAGAAAGCAGCTTCACCTGGCAGCATCCTACTTCCAGGGTACTGTCCCTCACTTCCTGCCTAAGTGATTTTTATTTAAGAACCAGGATTGCTATGATATGTCTTGCTATAAAAAGCCTTAGGACCTCTTTTATGAATGTGAATGAATCATCCATCCTTCTCGGAAAATAAGTTATTATCTATAAAATGAATTTTTCTTTATGTTATCTTTGTAAAAATAGTATTTTGTTTACCTGTGAAATTTTTTATATATGGGGTACCACTTTCATTCATATTGTAGCTATTACCTTATTATTTTCAGTAGTAAATAACCTATAAAAACTTAAAAAAGGAACCAAGAAAGAGAAGATAAAATACAGAGAGACATAATTAAAGAAAGAGAGTGTTGGGAGCGGTGAAGCTGCTGCGCCTAAAAGATGGCGACTGCAGTAAAGTACCTCAGTGCAGTAAACAACTCCTAATAAGGCGTTGTGGTAAAACAGCAATGTCAGCTTATGTGCAGGCTAGCTTTCCTGACCAATTGGAGCTCAGATACGAGTCAAGTCCTGATTGGCCAGAAGCAGACATATAAGCCTCGGCTGT